>WAAB01016658.1:25402-77432 GCA_013389865.1 Piaya cayana | reverse complement strand
GCATTTTTGTATGTAAAATAAAAATGAAGGTCTGTGTCACTCTCATAAAGGGATGTAACTATAAAGGAAAAACTTTTTTTCAGTTAAAACTGACATTCAGAAGAGACTTTGAAAGAAGAAACACTGACTTTTAAAATTTGTTTTCCATTTTCATTTCACACTTAAGACAGAGAGCCCTTTTCTAACTTGCAGCCTGACTATGAAATTTTTATGACAGAGTCACAAATGGAAAGCACAGTTTTTTCCAGTTATTCTGATTCTAAGAGGAAGTTCCATTGTTAAAACAGATTAGCTAGTCCAACTGCTGAATATTACTGAGTTTGCTGTTTAAGAAAATTCATAAATTACTACAATACAATAAAACCCATTAATTGCTCTTAGACTTGTAGAAGTTTCATGTCTTTGATTACCATATCCCCTACAGTTTTTTTCTTTAGCTGTCACTAAATAGAAACCAAATAATTACCTAGTCCTGTTACAGTTAAAGAAAATCATCTTTTGATGCTTATAGAGCTTTCTGCTCTATCCAGTAGAATATGGATTAATTGACAGATTGGGCTGTATTCTAGGTTCATGTCAAAAAGTGTAACTATTCCTAAGCTACTATGTTTTAATCAGAGATTTTTTAGTGGTACTACTAACTCCCAGTGCGCTGTGGTGTTCCTTTTCAGATTTGTGTGTTTTTAACAGAACATGGTTTAGATCCTAATAAAGGAATTTTCCTATTCTTATTTATAATTTCTGCATTAATAAAATGATTCAAACAAAATCAAAAGAGAAGTGAAGTACATTTCTGAGCAAAACCAAAATTTGGGGTGGCTGACATATGATATCATGTCAACACTTTTGGAACCAAAACAAATGGACTTAAATTTATTGATTAATAAGGAGTTCACAATGGTTTCTGGGATTAATTCCTAAACTATATGTTTTAGAAATGTTTGAAGGAAGGCAACAGTTAATGTTCTTTTGTAAATTATTTTTGCAGTTTCTTAGACCAGCAGAACTAAGATTCAAGGATGGAGTGGAGCATCAAACTTTCACTTCGATGTAAATAAAGTCATCTTGCTTCACCTCTAATATTGTAAAGAAACCTATGGGAACTCTTTCAATTCATTAAAAAAAATATATTCATAAATCTGATGTGTACACACCTATTATTACATATTTTAATAATTTTTTTGTTACAATATTAGTTTAAAAAGGAAGAAAAAATACCTCATAACATTATATCTCATAATTTTTCATAATAGTCCGATTTTGCTGGATTTATGGCACTTAATTTAATTAGACCTTTTGTTTTAATGTCATTCAGGAATAGAGTGTATGTTTTCTCTCTCAGATAGACATTGCGTGAGACCAAGTAAGATGTACTGATATTCACAGTGATTTGGCTTTCATCCATCTCTAATTCTCAAACTTTATGGTTTTCACTAACTTCTAGTTTCCATTTGTGTTGTCTTCTATTCCTTCCTCTATTTATTTCATATATGTCTCAAAGCATGTCTGCAACATGACTTTCCTAGTTTTGACAATCCATTTAGATCAGCAAGTGATTTTTTCTTTCCACAGAATACTGTAATGTGAAACTAACTGCAACAGGTATGAACGGGAGCTGGTCTTTTCATACTGAAACTTGAACAGCTATCTGTGAATTTCAACATCTGAATAGTACTGAATTTCCTAAAACAACTATGTAGCATCAAGATGGACTTTCTTAAAATTTCTCCTTCAGCCACAAATCTGAAGGGAAACTCCTTTGACAATGAATTCACCTTAGTCATGTTAAGGCCAGTTTCCGGCCTCAGCAATATTGTAACTGCAGAAACATAAGAGATTTTTTTCCCTTAAATGTTTGATATGCGCATGGTGGATTACTACTCTCACACAATGGATAAGTATTTATGGACCAGTGCCATTGCTAGTAGAATACAAAAAGTTAGAAATAGGTAATCTTCAGCTTTGATGGGTGAGGCAAAATCTGAGTTGCATCAGAAAGTGCTTGATAGTAACTTTTAAGAAACTACTTGAAATATGAAAGTGTTATCAAGTTCTGAGTTGGAATATTTTTTCCCTACCAGAGCTGATATAAAACTATAGCAAGTAAATGCCTAGCTAGATTTAAAATGAGAGGTATAAATAAGGTATAGTGTGTGGTTTTAGTGAGTCTGTACTCTTTTTTACTTCCATGATGACAGATGTCCTTGTGTTGTTTTTAGACTGTAGTAACACTTAAACACCTGAACTCTGCTGTGTGTGACAGAACAAATGCACAGCAAAGAATCTATCCAAGCTAGCCCCTAGTGACCTGTTTCTCTTATGGTTCTCCTAATGTAATAAAATGTGTTCCAGAAATATAGAAAACTTGTTCATTTTTACTTCACAAAATCTCTTTGGAGTCCATTGTTTATTTATCAAATATTGTTTGAACTTTTTGGGACTGCAAGTAGTGCAGTTTTTGGCTGTCCTCATGCAAAATATACATTTTAACTAGAAGCATGCAAAGCAAAATCTGAAACGCCATTCAAAGCTTCATTCTTTTAAGTTATAAATCCATGAAATTTATCCAACTTATTCAGTTAGGGTAAAGAATTTACAGCACACTTCCCTTCACAAACAGAACAGTTTTTAACACTTCAGCCCATGTATATATTGTGAAGATAATTTACCATCTTCTTTTTTTCCCCTTTCTTCTCTCAAGCAGATCTTTGGTTTTAACAAAAGAAAAATGTACTGCTATTTTCTAGTAACTTACTGTCAGTCATTTTCTGAGTTGCATTGTTAGAAATGCATTATGAAAACTTTTTATTTTCCTCCTTGATGTAGCATTTAGAACAATTCAAATGGCTCAGAAAGACAGGAGATACAAATGAAATGGCTGGAGAGTTACTCCTTTACTCCTTTGAGAATTACAATGTGAAGATTATTAGAATGCAAGAATACCCACCATTATAAATACCATGCCATCTCAAACTCATGTCATTTGAGATTAAAAAACATGACTTCAAGGATTCCAAGCCTTTGTGAGTTTAGCAGTCTCTTTTTTCTTGGTTAAGGAATCACATGACCTAGATTGAAGACTAAAACCACAAGTGAGGAATCAAAATCTTTTAAGAAATAGCTCACTCACTGGTATGACAGTGAGAAGGGTTGCCATCAGGGCTGACACCGTAACTGCAAAGTAGTTTTTTGCTGTGCTATTCCTCTCAATCAGTTCACTTTTCTTTGGGAAGCAGTGAGTGAACATCAGGCAGTTTGAAAAGGAGCAATGTGCTTCTTTGTTGAATAGACTACTTATGAACTTCTACTTCTTCACAGATATGAATGGAGCATCAGCTAATCACCATCTCACCCAGTGAAAACAAGACCCTACACAGCCTCTGCCTTGCCTCCTCTCTATACCAAGATACTTGATATCCCATGAAATCTTTTCGTGCTTTTTCTAACTAAACATTGCAGATATAGGGTGCCTCTATTCTACTGCTGACAAACGATTGTCAAGATTCCTGAGTTTTTAGGTTATACAGACAGCCCTGAATATCTACAAGATAGTACAAATTTAAGAGCTTGATGTAGAGTAATAAATGTACTAGATATCTTAGTAGCTAATACAGGATTTTATAAGTGTGGGTTGACCTCATTCAATAGATTTTACCACTCAGACACAGGTTTTACTCTACTCAGAGACATCAGGTGCACACAATGTGGTTAGTTACAGGATGTCTAAATAACACTCTCAAAATCAGGTTTGTATATACAGATAACTTCAGGTTCTTATGCTTAATATAAATAGACTTGACTATCTCATCTGAGTATGCTTGGTGGGAATAAGCAAGTCATATTTTTTTCTAAGCTTTGTAGCTTGGACATCCCTTATTCATGTTCTGTGTCTTTATTTGCAGAGCTGTGTAACGTTCTGCTGCAGTTCCCACAGGGGTTAATTAAAATATTTGGTCTATTTCATTTCATGTAAGTTTAATCCTCTTGAGTTCTAGATTTAAATGAACCCAGAAACAGCTCCATTTCCTCTTAACTTTGATCTGAGGCCATCAGTGCCTGTGTGAGTTTCTTAACTTTTGGCTACGAGTCAACTCCAAGTTGACTCAGTTGTATTGAAGGTTAGTGACCACAGGTCAAGTTCCAACACCAGCATAGTGCTGTGTGTACACAAGTGGGAATTGCAGGTAAAAAGTTTCCAATGCCGCTACTGAACAAAGGGAAATGATTTGTTCTGATTCCTCAGAGGACTGTGGCTACTGCATTACAATTACTATCTTAGAACAATTGCTGGTCACCATTACCAGCACCCTCTAACCAGTTACCACCACCACAACATATCCACTGGTTTTCATGGATAAATTTTCTTTGATTTGAAACCAGAAAAGGAGGAAGTAGCTAGCAGGTAACTTTGATTTCATGACTGTTTGTTATTCACAGACTGTTAACGGTATCAAATTATTCAGCAATGTTATCATACAGCTCCATGTTCTTTAGGGGACAGGGGGTTCTTTGTTTACGTCTTAGATTGTTGCCATAGCATGCAGATGGACTGTGTTATTACATCTTGAGATCTATTGTAAACAACTAGCTATAAATATTGAATTGATGTATATCTGAAGTGGGGGAGGGATGGGGGAGGGAAGAAAAAAGAAAACCACATTGGTCTTATTTTCTTTGTCCAAAAAAAACAAAGGCATATTCACAATAAAAGCATGTGGGGTGTTTTTCCTTGTTTACCTGTTAAGTGTATTAAACTACTAATGGAAAATTGCTTTGGTAAAAAAGGTACCCTAAACACAGAAGGTACATAACTCGTTAAATGTGAGACTAAACATTGATTATGAAACATTCTATGCAAATAATGTTTTTAAGCTTTAATTAGTTGCAAATGATTTATATGAAATATAACATCATGGAAAAGGAAAAAATCTTCATGATCACAAGATTTGCAACTTCTTGTGTCACCTTCCACTGAGATGGAGGACAAGACTATGGAAATCATATATGACGTGATTTGCAAGAAGCTGTCTTGAGAGCAGAGGTATTTTCTCTCAGTTCACACAAAGAATATGAGTAGGGAGCCCTCTTTTCTCGATTCTTAATATCAGCAATAGCTTAAAACACCACATACAACTTGAGGCAAAACTGAAATTGCTGTCATTTATCTGGGGTTGAATGAGAGCAAGACCATTTGTTCCCAGCTGGCTGCTTCAGTTGTAGATTGAGCAAAAGATATGGAATGCATACATGAAAGGAACATGTCAAAAGTGCGCATATAAAGGCTGAGTGCAGAGAAAAATGTAGATACATTTTTCTTTTTTTTTCTTTTTTTTTATTTGTCTTCTTTTCATTTCAAATCAGGATCATTCCTTTCTGTATAGTCTTCCCCTAAATGAAACACCATCTAGACTTCAATCTCCTGTTCATAGGCCAGGAACAGGAGAGCCACAGAACCACAGAATCACTAGGTTGGAAAAGATCTCCAGGTTCATCAAGTCCAACCATTCATATCAACCGTTAAACCATTCCCCTCAGCACCTCATGCACCCATCTTTTAAACACCTCCAGGGATGGTGACTCAACCACCTCCCTGGGCAGCCTCTGGCAGTACTCAACGANACGCTCCATACCCTCAACATCCTCCTTGGGGTGAGAGCACCAAAAGTCAACACAGTATTTGAGGTGCGGTCTCACCGGTTCTGAGTACAGAGGGAGAATAACCTCCCTAGGTCTGCTGGCCACACCGTTTCTGATAACAGCCAAGATGCCATTGGCCTTCTTGGCCACCTGAACATACTGCTGGTTCATGTTCAGTCACTGTCAACCAACACCCCCAAGTCCTTCCCTGGGCAGCTTTCTAGCTAGACTTCTAGTCTGTAGTTGCACAGGTTTGTTATGCCCCAAGTGCAGGGCCAAGCATTTGGCCCTGTTGAACCTCATGCCATTGGACTCTACCCAGTGGTCCAGCCTGCTCAGATCCCTTTGCAGAGCCTCCCTACCCTCCAGCAGATCCACACTTCCACCCAGCTTAGTGTCATCTGCAGACTTGCTATGGGTGCACTCGATGTCTTCATCCAGGTCATTGATAAAGACATTGAACAGGGCTGGACCCAGCACTGAGCCCTGGGGATCACAACTGTGTCCCCCTTAGCTCAGTTTGTCCCTGCATCCTTGGCTAGAAGTGCTTACACATGTTGCAGCATAGCATTGTGTGTGGGGAAAATGCCAAGAAATGAGTCCCAGCAATTCATGTCAGTCAGGTTCCCTGGTTTGCATGGGAGTGCCGTGAAAGAACAAGATGACACAACACTCTGCCTGATCTGCTATGTGCATGGGGTCCATCTAGAAAATTCCAGGGGTGCCATGCAGAGTGATCCTTTATTTCTGTGATTCTGCTTGTAGAAAAGTGTCCCAGGAGACTGATTTGGGGGGAAGAATGTAAATCTCAGCTCAGCAAGAAATATCTCGCTTTGCCACCTGTATGAAGCTACAGGCAGCATCATTATTCACCCCTGCCTTGAAGGGTGACTCCAAGAACCAATGTATGTCACTAAATAACAAAACACAAAAAAACAATGCCCACTGGTTACAAAAATCATATTAAGAATGGGGACCCTCCCATGCTTCCCTTATTTTATTTCTCAATGTATTTCTGTGTGACTTTGAAAGAGGTGCACAGAATCAGTTTTCTGATTATTATCTTCAAAATTATTACAGCGTGAAAGAGACTCAAAAGATTATTGTCTATTCTTCTACCTCCAATAATATGGCCGAGTTACAGAAGGGGTGACAGACTTTGTAGCAGCTGCAGTTAAATTTGCCAACAGAGATAAACTTATCTGTTTATCTCTCTTAGATGAGTGGTCCCAGACTCCACAACTGTCACTGTAAGCCAGTCCAGGAAGTAAATGTTGTCTTCAGCAAATTGCTCTGTGGCAGGGAGGAGCACACTTTTTCTGAGTGTACAGACTCTGAAAGGCAGACGATAATATCTACTGGATGGTGCTGCAATAAAATATGTAAAAATAGCTTAAATTATTCAAAGGAAGGGGCTGTTGAAATGTTATCTGCTAGTTTTTGACACTCAATATGATGTTACTAAGCCTGACAGTTTTGGATCCTTCACACAATTGCCTTTGATTATGCCTTACTAATGGCTGGTTCCTCTTCCATCTCACCAGCAATGGTTTCATTTTTTTATTTATACCTTTCTATTGAGTCATTCAGAAGAAGTCGAAGTCACATTCCAGAGAAATGGGAATTACTCTCCCTATCTAAAGAACTCATAAAAGTGTCATATCCTCAGTTGAGGATCTATCTTCAAAAGATGAAGAGTGATTTCATCCTTCCTTTGCAACTGCTGACAGGAGCAGAGCAATTCTGTTCTCACAGACTGTTGGTAACCACAACAGTTTTGCTGTCTCAGGCACAGCTCCATCTAGACCACTATTCTTATTCTGACCAACTCCAATAAACAGATTCCTGTAAGAATGACTTAAATCAAGGCAAAGGGACAGTAAGACAGCTGTAGGTGGAAGTTTTTTGTTCCTAGCTGTGGTATGATTTACTTTTCTTCAGAGGCGGAAAAAGAAGAAAAACAGTGCATGACAGGGCCTGAGATTGTAACTGTATGGAGAATGTAGACCATGCAAGTTTTCAGTGAAGTGTTGCTGAAATGAGGAAGAAAACCTCAGTTGCCTAGGACTACTTTTCCATTACTACTTGTGTTGCAAAGAAAGAACATGGTTCCCTGTTTTTTTGTGAAAGACCATTATTGCATCAAATCATTGTCATTTTGTTTCTCAAACAACTGGTAGTAGCTCGAGCCTGGACAGTACTTACAGTTGTTTTCTTTCTAAGACCCCTTCACTGCAGAGCACTGCAAACAATGTGTCTTAAATACAAGCATCAGGAAGTTGCTGGATATCACAATCTTCAAAGATTTTTGAGCCTGAGATTATTCGCAAAGCACATATTCTAAGTGGTTTTATGCAGGATAGGAAAAGAGATGTTTTCTGAAATCTTTATTTTATCTGATATTGTGATGCTGGTCTTACAGTCTATGTTAATAGTATTGTTATAGATGACAGCATATTAGAAAAGAATAGAACAATAATCAGATCCAGCCGCCTGACCACATCAGGGCTGATCAAAAGTTAAATGACATTATGGGCATTGTCCAGATACCTCCAAAACGCTGCCAAGGCATGGGGTATTGACCACCTATCTAGGAAGCCTATTTTACTGTTTGGCCATCCTCTCAGTAAAGAAATGCTTTCTAGGGTCAAGTCTGAACCTCCCCTGGCACAGCTTTGAACTATTCCCATGTGTCCTGTCACCAGGTACCAGGGCAAAAAGCTTAGCACTTCTGTCTCTGCTTCCTCTCCTCAGGAAGCTGTAGAGATTAGTGAGGTCACCCCTTAGTCTTCTTTTGTCCTAACTAGACAAACCTAAAATACTCTTCCACTCTCCATAAGACATGACTTTCAGCCCTTTCACCAGCTTTTTTCCCTCCCTTGGACACATTCAAGCATCTTCACATGCTTCTTAAATTATGGGACCCAGAACTGCCCACAGCACTCAAGATGATGTCACACCAATCATATGCACTTAATAGGTGAAAAATCTGCTATAACCTGAGGTTACTAACCCATCCTCTTTTTGGGGATGTGCAGACTTCAAAAGACCTTGGATTTTTTTCTAGCGGTATCCGTTTTTCAGGAATTTTCTGTAGATCAGTTTGCAGGAAAAAAGGAAAATGTTTTGATGGTTTGATGGTAAAGACGTTTTACATTTCTTAAAGATATGATTGTGATTTTAATGGGTCAAGATATAGGTCCTTCTAGCCCAATATCCCATCTCTGCCTGTGCACAAACCCAAATATTCAAGTACAGCTCTGGCAAACAAGACAATCTTACTGGAGAAACAGCAAGGAATGCTTCTAAGAGAACAATGCCAGTCATCCTTGACCAGAGATAAAATAATGATGTTCACAATTGTAGTTTACAAAAGAGCTATGAAGTCATCACCCAAAGAAACATGGGAGAAAGATGAAGCAACAATGTAGACACCGTGAATGGTTCGAAATATTCAGTGTGGCAAAATATTCAGTGTGGGAAGAAATATGGAAAGCACAAAGACAATGCCAAGCTTGTAGACAGTGGAGGCTAAGGTACACATTTTATATTACAGAGAAAAGGGTTCCCCTAAGAAGAGCAGTGATGTGAGCATGACTGAGGACTAAAGCCTTGTAATGCGAAGAAGACTGCCTGGAATGTGGTTTTAACAGATTTTAAAACTCTCAGCATGCACATAATACATGAAAAGACTGTCAGCTACACAACAGTGAAATTTGCCACTATGTTGTTAAATGCACAACAGCTAAATCTCAGTGGGATTAGGAAAGCATCTCTGGTACAGTACTGGCAATGCTGAGGGTGAGAAAAGAACTGGGGCTACCTAACTTTTTGGTTATGACAAGAACTATTCATAAGGGAAAGCAAGCATATTTAAAAAAAAATTGAGGCACTAAAGGTGGTGTGACTTAGACATTATGAGAGTTGACATAGAGGTGTACCTATGTCGCTTTGCAAGACGTGAGACCATTCTGAAATAGCCCAGCATAATATGAGAATATCATTAAGTGAAAGAATAGTTGTTATGGGCCAGCAATATGAGGAACTGTGTTAGTGAGCTGGATGCAGAAATAACAGCTGGAAATTCTAAACAGACCACCCCAGATACGACTTGGGACTGCTGAATGAATTCACCTCAACTGTGCTGCAGTTACTAATGAAAATTGTTAACAAGAATGCCAAGCATATTCATTACAACTATTGAAAATGGTAGATTATCATGAGGAAGCAATAGTAGAGGTTGAGTCATGTAGAAGAGTCACACCTTCTAAATAGGAATGCATCTATTATATTAATACCCTTTTATTAGGAAATAATAGAGAAAACAAATTCTTCAGGCAGTAGACTGATCTCCAAGAAGTGTGTTGAAAGTTGAATCTCCAGACTCTCCACCCCTTGGTGCTGAAGTTACTTGGCTGTCAAATGACCAATTGCCTGATGAAGTAGATATATAATTACTTTTTTGAAACAGAAAAACAAGGTCTCTAATGTGGTTGTTACAACGTGTTAGTATTGTTTAATTCGGGGGTGGGGGGTGGTGGCATATTAGTTTTTATGGGGCTACCATGTTCACTTTTTTTTTTTCATAAAAAATATCCTAACAGCTTTGTTTTGTTTCCATGGTTGAAGAAAGTGGTTCAACTTTAGATCTTCTTATGAAATAGAATTTTGGGAAGCTAGTTATTCTTTCTAAGCATTTGTGTTAGTCCAAAGGGGATAGGATGAGAGTGAATGTCCTCAGTTGGCACCAGGGGATGTTCAGATTAGACATTGCAAAAAAATTTCTTCACCAAAATGTTAATCATGCTCTGGAATAGGCTTTCTAGGGAGGTAGTTGAGTCACCATCCCTAGAGGTGTTTAAAAGATGGGGTAGATGAAGCACTTAGGGATATGATTTAGTACTGAACAGGTGCAGTTGACCTCAATGATCTCAAAGTCTTTTCCAGCCTAGCAATTCTATGATTCTATGAAAGCTGAAGAGTACTACTTGAAAAAGAAGTTGCTACATATTACTTACAATTGAGAGCACAGTACTTGATTTTTCCAGGGAGCTGTGGTAATAGAAAAGCAGCAATTGGGTACATTTCATAAAAAGTCTGCAAAAGACTTGGTAAGAAATTGTGAATAAAATGAAAAGGAGTTGCTCTTCGGAGTAACTTTGTTGCATCAACATTGATTTCCTTTGTGCCTTAGGTGAGGTTTGATCATGAACTAAAGGAAGCATTGTGATTAAGCTGCTACTACTGAAAGCATCCACATGGCTAAAATGCCTATTATTCCACTTCCAGAACTGTCAGATGAAGATGAGGGCTTGCCCCCAAATCATCAGGAAAGTCACAGTATAGTGACTGAGATCACATCCTAGCTTACAAGACAGATGACACTCCCTATCGAGATCATGAGATCAATTTTCAGCATATTACAGTATAGGCACTGATCTCATGCGAGTCTATACATAATCAGAAACTATTAACAACATGACAGATAAAGACAAGGTGGATTGAAGAAGCATCCTATACATCACAAAGTATTTCAGTACTTCTGATGTGCTGATAGTAGCTTAGAAAACAGACTAGGCCATAAAGGCAAGGTTCTATTTTGTGTATCTACAGAAAAGATAAAGTGGTACCTAAAGTACAGAAATAATAAAATTAAGAAGAGCAAAGCAAGGTAGTGTCCTGCTATGAAAGAAGAGTAGAAGCTCTGAAGCTCTGATAACAGGTAAATTGTTCTGACTTGTCATCTGAAAACAACATAATGATGTAGCAAAAAATCTAAACTGCATTTAAACTTGGAATATGTTCTACAGCCATCTGGATTAAGAACATAGAAACAAAGTTAGAAAAGAGAACATATGGTAGTGTAGCTAGACAGCTTCAGCCATTCTGAATACCTTTATTGCCTGTAGTACTCAGTTATAAGATCTGGAAGAAAATTATGTAGTGTAGAGGACTAGTCTAGCAGCACTCTAAAGAGCATAACAAAACCAGAATGAATTAAAATATCTTATAAACAGCAGTGACACAAATAAGAAATGTAAATCTGTTAAAGATCATGCATTTGAGGATGACTATCCCCAAAGACTACAACAAAGAGTAACGCTCATGTCCATGACATGAATGTGAAAATACATTTCAGAAAATAACAAAGCAGAAACACAGTGAGTTGAAATAAAAGATACAGCAACCTATCAGAAATTTGGAGATGCCATCAAGCAATTATGCAAGCTGTAGAATGCAGAAAGCAGCATTTCTCAGTAGACCTTAGCACAAAGTACTCTATCACTTCTTTGCACGTGGTATGGGAAAAAAGCAATTGCCAGCTGTGTATAGAGGCCATGTAATAGGCTGATGGTTCAAGTCATGTATGTTTATCCTCATGAAATGAATTCCAGAGTAACCATGCCTGGGTTTTAATCTACAACATGGCGTACATGCAGGAGTTTACTGAAATATTCCTTAGTGCTATTTTCCTGAACATCTCTATTGCAAATTTTAAAGTATTTTATTTATCAGTAAATCATCAGAATACAAGGTCTCAATGGCAGTATTACATTGCTCGAATTGTATTTGGAGACCATATTCTCCGATTTTGCCCACAAAGTGAACAGAGTAAGTTGAAGGTTAAACTAGTCCCCGGTCAGTGGTTTGGGGCTTTTAGAAATATAGGTCTTCAGTTAAAAGATCAAGGAGTATTCTTTCTCCCACTGTATCCATGAATCTTTCCAATGACTGCTTCTTATAGCTTGCCAGATTTATAATTAAATGTAAAAGGACATAGGAATGGGGGGGTTGGTTTGTTTTTGGTTTGGGGTTTTTTTGGGCACAAGGCAACTGAAGATATTCTGTTTAATTAAAAATATATATTCTATCTGTTTAGCATTGCTTAGTGTCACTTTGTTGTACAATTAATAGGTCACTTCCCATATAGTCTTGTCGTATCTGTACATGAAGAGTAAACTATTTCCTTTTTTCAGTCCTGGGAGCAAATGAATGCCACTGTCCCTGGCGCTGTGCTATGAGTGGGAACAGTTTTGCAAATAAATAGCTGGGAGCTGAGGAGGTCCAGGCAGGAGAAGCTGGTGGCCAGGGAGAGAAGTATCACAGTCGTGCTGTTGTACTTAACTGTGCAATAGTTCAGGCATCTGGGAGTATTGCAAGATCCTGAACAATCACTGCCAGGCAATTCTTGTTGTTGTGCACAGAACAGTCACACAGTGTCTTGTATTAACAGCCTGAAAATGGGGTTAGCAATCTCCATAGAGAGCTGAGGCAGCTGTTGTGGCAGGAACTCTAGTGAATCCCAGAATTCTCTAGAACTAAAAGAAATTTCTTGAGATGACTAGTATGATTATTACAGACACTTTACCTGCTTTTTTTGGAATTGGTACAGAGCATTTTTTTCTAATACTGTTTCTGTAGACCCTGCTGGAAATGCGAGTATTGTCTTAGACTCTAAACCCTTAACTAAAGCTTCATGAATGTTCATGAGTGCAGGTGTTAGAAAAAGTAGATTCCACACTGTTCTATGACTTCAGAAAGTCTCTCTAGAAAGCAACTGTGCAGTAATGGCCTAAAGATTGATGTAAGCACCGGGAAGTCTCCAGGAGTGAAAAAGCCAAAGCAATAGTTTCCAAAAGGTTCTCTGTAGGGAAGAAGGTATGAGCTGGACCACCATGGTTGGAGAATTTACCCATGCTTCCCCTGACAGTAAGTTAGGCCATTTCATAACAGAATAATTTGTGCATGATGGAAGTCAGCTGGGAACATAGACTCTGGAGAATCAGCTGAAAACCACTATGAGCCTAGCTCTTTCCTTTGTAAGGCAACTTGGAAATGTCATGCTGTGAGCAGCAAATGTTTGAAAAACTCTAGTTTCTATAACAACTTTAAGCATTTTAGCCAAATAGCTTTCAAAAAGAAAATGGATGTGAATATTCTGTTACTTTATTGAACGGTTACTATTATTGGCGTTTTTTACAGTCAATGGAAATATTACAAATTGCTTTCTCTAACAGCTTACGAGATCTGTTTGTGAAGACTCAGATATTCACATGTACAATGGCTTTCATTGAGTATATAGATAATTATTTATAGTAAAATGTTATTGCACATCTAAATGCATGACAGAAATAGAACCTAAATTACCTACACCTATTGTATGCTCCAAGCCACAGGTAATAATATCCAGCATGCAAACAATTTTCATGTAGTAATTATTATTTTGATACAGAATTAGAAAGAAGAACACAATGAAATTGTAGCAACAGTGTATTCATAAGTTGTCATGCTTTGCTTAATCATAGTGAAACATAAAGGAGGGAAAACATAGTCATCTCTCTGTTAAAAAAGGAACTCAGGCCGTGTGCAAATGTGAATAACAGTAATGAAATATAAATGCTGAAAAGAAAAATAATGTCAGTTATTGTTAAATTGTTAACTAAGAACTGTTTTTTTTAATTTAAGCCTCAGAGCTTTAACAGATGATCAAAAAGGAACACTGAGATATGCAATGGTCCTTATTGGATTATCTGGGAATCTAATGTTTTGGAAGTTTTAAATAATTTGGTTTTTCTTTTTGCAGTAAGAAAATATTAGACACATGACTTGAACATGTATTTCCTAATACTCTAAATTTATTTTTTTCCTCAGATCCTTATTATCCTTCAGTGACTTGGGTATAAATTGAGATTTAAGATTGTAACAAAATGATAAACTTGTTCAGAACCAGTATAGGTCCAGCATCTTTCTATTGTGTTTTCTATAATGGGGGCAGGTGCAATAATAAACACTGTGAACCAGCACACCACTGTAAAAACTTTTACATAAGTGCAAACACTATTTGAAATAATAGTAATATTGAACGTTTTGAGATAGGGAAGGTAAAGCTAATGACAGAAAATGACGGGATATATAAATTCTAGGAGTGATGTCAGTTCATCTTCCTTAAAGGCCCTATTGTTATACACAATAAGCAGATAATGTTCTGCTCTACCATAACAGATGGTTTAGGAACAATAAATCAGAATGAATAAGACTGTTCTCTAATTTTATGAGACTCCACTTGTCATTGCTTATTGGATAAGCATGAATGAAAAATTAAATACAGATGTTTGTGTGCATGTGTTTGTTGACTTGATGGTTAATAGAAAAACTGTATGTCTAGTGTAACTCCAATTTAGGAAGAATAAAACAGCATAAACTGTCAGCTCAGTCTCAATACATATCCAGCACTGTCTTAACTGCAAATATTCCTAATTTTCCTTTTTGCAAGAAGCCTGTTAGCCTTGATAAAAAAAACTTTTGTGTTCAGTATATGTGACAATATTCATAAAAAAGCAAATATATCTAAATCTTCCTTTACACTAGTAAAATCACTAGTGTGATAGCTAGATTTCTTGGAAGTGAGTGAAATTCAAGGCCACCTTTATCACAAAAACATTGCTTGCAGCTTTTCATCAGCTGTGATTTGTTTTAATGGAATTTTATTGATTTTACTGAATTTATTTTGAACATCTCTTTATGTCTGAGAAATAAAGGAAATGTTCATGGCATTCCTTGAATAACAGAACTGTCTTGTGTTGATAAATTAAATCAAAATTAGTCTGATAAAATGTTCTATAGACTAATCATTCATTCCCTAAAAAAAAAAATCTTTTATTTACTTTACATTTGTTTCAGTCTCTTGTTATAGTCCAAGTTTTCTCTTGAGTTAGGGATTCTGATTTCTGCTTCACTTACAGCATCCTCTGTGGTATTCTCAATCTTATCTAGCTTACATTTTGGAGAAAAAAATTGCAAATTAGACGGCTACTTCAGTGCAAGGTATTTCAGTCTGAGTTTCTGCTGTATAGACAAATATAGCATACATTTTGTACTGTCTAATACTGTGTGACTTAATTTTTTTTTAGATTTTACAGTTTGTTTCAGTCTTTCTTCCCAGCAACACACGACTGATCATGTCTGTCACCAGGGAAGATTTTCATTTTCTTTATTTCTTCTTTTTCAGTAATCTTCTCAATGTGTGCTAAGTAGAATGAGAAATGAGTGATGCAGTTAGCTGTATGTCACTACTGAATGTTTCTTGTAAGACAAACCTGACCAACAAAGATGCAAATATTCTTTATTCCCTCTACAACAGTAAGATCCTTCCCATTGAAACCTATTGACATTTTGCCAATTGAAAGCAACTAGGAAAAAAACAGTAAACAGTTTAAGACTATTCAAGAAGGAATCTGGGAAATTTTTTAGAAGCCTTCTTTTTCCACACACAGAGATTTTGAATTGTTGCTTCCATCTCTTAAATATTAAACCATATTAATTAGGCAGTTTTATTTGTTTGTGTATTACCTTTTTTAACTAAGATAAAATTTGCCGCAAGGCTGTTTAGATAATTGTGTGGGTTGGATGCTTTTTGTTTAAATGGTTATTGAAATTAAATCTATTTAAGAATGTGAAGCTGTGTAACCATTCTGTTACAGACATTTTAAGTATAACAGTTCCCAGAGTTTTTCAATAGATTTTTAATGAGGCATGTACCTTATTGTTACACTGATTTACCCAGAGCTGGTTCTGTTTACTTCTTCTAGATCAAACAAAAGTCCTTTGGAATTTACATCTTTCATATTATTGTTCCTGAAAACTGTTAAATAGATTTTGCCCAGATAAGGGAGAGAAAAATCATTGAATCTAAACTTTTTGATTTTTAATTTCATAACAACTTTCTTCAGTTTCAAAATGAAAATGTAATGAAAAAAATTAGGCAACCCCACAGAGCAGCAAGATATGTTTTTATGGTCTTTCAGAATGTTCACTGGTACAGATTTTTTTTTATTCATTTTTCTTGCCAAAATAAATCACCCAACGTGACATTCAAGTTTTAATTTTTAAATATTTTTTATTTAGTTTGAAATGCATTTGGAAATCTCTTATTCAAGCAACTGCATCTCAAGTTGCTGATTTTTAGTTTCCTTGTTGATGGCCCCATAGTAAAAGGAGTTCTGTTCCTTTTTAACAGATAATTTAAAAATCAAAGTCATTTTTTTGTATTTCTCACAGTTCTAGCATTTCAAAATATAATTCTCAGGAATAAGGTCAGGCTAAAATCTTGAGAAAGTATCTAATGCAAAAGTGATGCAAGTAAAACTGAAAATGTTCGCATACTTGAGTTACTCTTCTGTTAATATAAAAACTGGGAAAGATGTACAGAATTAAGTGAGAGTGTCTCCACTGGGTTAAGATTTTTTCAACCGCCTGTGTTATTAACTGCAAAGCACAGGCCTACTTGTGGCAATGTCTTTTCTGTTTTCTCTGCAGTGGTTATTAGTGCTTCCATGTCAATCATAACTATTGCTTAGAGCAGCGGTAGGTATGTGACCATAAGCAACAAAGAGCAGACAAGTTCTAAGCGAAACACCAGAGAAGGGTTACCTCCCTCTAAAGTTGACCACCAGAACCTTCCAGGCAGCACAATTTCACATGAAAGGCCTCAGGCTTTTCCAGTTGATAGGCTCCCTTGCCATTTACAGTCAAGCTACTGTAAAGATTTTGTCAGAATGGCACTGTTGCTTACAAATTGTCAGGGAATGCTGCAGCTGATAAAAGGAATAGCATTATTTTTTTGAACAAGTGACTGAGCTGAGGGAGAAAATGACAGAACAAGGTAAGAGTTGTGTGAAATGTTTTTACCATATACAAAGTATGAAATACATGAAAGGAAACTATTTTTAAGGATGAAGAATAAATGTGAAAGGGTAAAAATAGGTGGGGAAGTGCATCGGTTTGGATCCGGCCTTTCTGCCGAATGCTCAAACCCCACAGCTCGCAGCCTCTCCTCCCCCCACCCCCTCCAGTCTCACAAGGGAAAGGGAGAAGGGAAAAGCTACTTAAATGCCGAAATGAGTAGACCAAAGCTGTACAATAAAATATACACATGTATTTACGCTTNCCGATAGCAGAGAACCTGCTCCAGAGTCCACCAGAAAGGTAAAGAGATCAAGAGGCATCTTCGCCTTCTTATTTATACCCTGGTTTACATAGAAAATAGCATGGAATACTGGGAGGATGATTACTTCCTCAGTTACAACCTGGTTACCGAGGAGAGTCTAAAATCAAAACCATGACAGGAGATACTTTCTTAGACCAGATGTCTTCATTCCATTTTTAAATATGCAGTTCTTCTACCAATATTCCTTTTATAATTAAATATGCCTCTGCAGAAATAATCTATAGGAAAAGGAGATGCTTTAAGGGTCCAACTTGTTGCATAGGTCAATATCCAAATTACTGTATTTTCTGCACTTATATTTTAAGCCCGTATTTACCAGATAGCATATGACAGTGATAAAAAATTAATAAATTACCTGAAGGCAATGCCTCTGGAAGGTAACGAATGTCATCTGCCCTCACATCTGTAAAAAGCTGTGGGTTTTTTTCCTATATTTTACTGTTTTGTCAGTGAGTGTTCTATACAAACTATCTTACGAGGTATTAAAAAAAATGTGGAGGCTGACAAGGCATTGATATACCCTTTATCTTCAGCATTACTTGTTTATGTGTAAAATGTGGGGGTCCTCAGCTTCTGAAGTCCTGGTGATAGGATCCACAGCTGCAGTGAGGGAGGTAATACATAAAATGAATGCAGAAGATAAAAACTGATCTTGAGAAAAGTATAGAGTTTGATAGTTCATCCAACATTGCTGGACAAATCTATTGTCTTCTCTGTATAGATGTTTTTATTGTTGTTTTTTAAGTTGTAGGATGCCAGGCTAGGTCATTAAGCAAGACAAAAATCTCTTTCTTGTTTTTTGCAGGGTAAGTATAGATAGTGAAATCGCTTCATGCTAATGGGTTTACTCTTTTGTTTTATTGGGGTTTTTTGTTTGTTTGTTTTCATCTAACTCATTGATGTTCCATGTTTACCTGTGGCTGCATAAGCCCGCTGATATTTTGCATAAAAATGATGGGTAAGGAAAAAAGTTAACTCTCTGTAGGACTTTTGGGCTAAGTGTAAAGATAGTGCTACACATTCCACTGTGTCCCTGTCCCTGAGAACCTCTTTCATTAAGTAAGTTGGTGTTATCTGACTGTCCAGTTTCTTTGGCATTGTTGTCTCAGTCCATACTGAAGCCTGTCCAGCTAAGAACAAGGCTACTAATCAGAAAATAAGTTTCCCTTTGACTTCAGCTTAGAAGCAGAGTTCAGGTTGCTCCGAATAACCTGGATGTAATTGAAGATGTCCCTGCTTATAGCAGGAGGGTTGAGCTAAATAACTACTTAAAGGTTCCTTCCAACCCAAAGCATTCAGTGATTCTGTGATTCTGTCCTCTGCAACAGGGCACTAACCAATCACCTTTTCTCAAAGGTTCACATGAGATGAGTAACATGGTGCCTCCTTGTTGGGAGAGGAAGTGAGAGTATAGCTCTATAGCTCACCTCATCACTAGTAGGCTAAGTCTGGCTATTCCCTTTCATAAGGGAGTTTAAACTTAAGTAGTAGGTAAAACAGAATTTGATTGAATGAAAGGGGAGAATAGAAAAAAGGAGTATTTTGTCTGTCTCCGAGGACATACAGGATTTAGGAGGTCATTTCTTAGCAACCTATACGTAAGTAAAAATCTTAATCCTTTCTGAAAGGTAAATCTTTTATCTTTCTTCAGGTTCCTACCTTAAAATTAAGAAACTGCATCTGGCCCAGCCTCAGCTCACCTGCAGATTTTTTGAGAAGATTTTATATATTTATACAAACACAGCATAGTATTGTGCCAGGGAAAAATTAGCCTTCAGCAAGAGGGCTATTTTTTTCAATATTTGAGTAGATAGTCTTCTAACGCAACTATACCTATTTGCTTTCAGGCACTTTCAGCTTCTGTCCTATTAATTTCAGTTTACTGTGGCAGTTATAATTTATTCTTCCCAAGATTTGCATGCATCTGCAGTATCATTAATTATATTTCTTGTGCTTTTAGCTTTAAACTTTTATAAATACCACAGCAGAAGCAAATAGAGTGTCAAGGAAAGTGGCTGATGTATGAAGGAGTATTAATATCTGCTGGGAAAGATGCAACAAATACCTTCAGGGAATACATTAGCTCCCACAAGATAACTGTTAAGGTTATCTTGGGTTTTGAGGCTGATTCCTGAACGGTTCTGATTCTTTGTAATGTTGATAGTCCTTTAGACAGAAAAATTGATGTTACCATGAGAGTTGTAACTCATGTCCCTCTCTGCTGTTATTCCATCTATATTTTGAGTAAATGAAAGGAAAGACCTAGTTTTCACCCTCTGAGACTTCTACTGAGGCTTCTTTGCGAGAAATGTCTTTTCTTCCCTGGGAGTGAGAGCTTTCTCTGTGTTGTGATGCTCAAAACACAAACACAGATATCTGGGTCATCATCATTCATGAAAAAAATTAGTTTTGAATTTTTGGACAAGTCAGAAACAGTTAGTACCACAAAGGTGAAAGAGTCCTAACTCTGCTAAGTCACTAGTACAAAAGAGGATGAAAAAGAGAGAAACATTAAAAACATCTCATAAAAAATGCTTACTATGAATAATAACATACTTTTGCATGATTAGGAAATCTATATAGCTATTTGCTTGGTTTTGTGTACAGTCTAGAAATTTAATTAGAGTCTGCATCTAGCGTTCCTGTAGTAAAAAACACAGCTTTAATTCTGCTAGCCCAACAAACCAGATTTCTGTCTTTCTGGTTCTTGTTTTGCTCTTTTGACTTTGCTTTTTTGAAATTTGATGGCCACATTTTTTAAGTGTTTTTGACAAACTTTCAAGCTATCTGTATAGACATACAATTACTAAAGCCTTCTTATTAAATGCTTCAATGATTTTTCAGGAAAGATTTGACCACACTTAGTTGTCTCACCAGGTAAAATTTAAAACACAATTCTTTTGAATATTATTAAATCAGTGAAAAAAAAATCCATACACTTAACTTCCTGCTTGTTCAGTTTCATAGAAACTGATGAAGAGGATTTCTTTTAGGATCGTAGCACCAGAGATTGGCACCTGTTACCCAGCAGCAAAAAGTTTTGAAAGAAATACAATTGGCTGCAAATGAAGATTTAGAACATCTCAGTCATACTAAATGGCAATGTAATTCATAGGTAGTGTTGACAATTGTTCTTCAAGCATGATCTTACTTCCTAGCAAATTGGTATCGGTGGGATTCTTACCATCAAGGGAAATATTTGGGATGTAATTGGTTCAGGATCTAAACCAATTTCCTTTACTGAGTAGCAATTTACAAATTTGATTTTGATACTTAGAGGAAGGTAACTCAACATTTGTAGGTTTGGATAAGTTTATAATTTACAGATACTTTAGACAAACATTTTTTGTGATCATAGTAATTCTTCTGTTAAAAAGAAAGTAAATTCTATTCCTAAAACAGAACTGACTTTCACCTCAGCACAGACATATTAAACATTATGTAAAACCTGCTTGAAGCAGGTCCCAAAATGAGCATCGAACCCTCTTTTAAATCTGAGAGACTGTGATGTCTTTGGGTCCAGCTCTAAAGATATTCATACAGGGCTGACAGTCCTGTATTGGGACAGAGGCCGGGGGAGTATATGATTTTAGTTCACATATTTTAATCTATCCTTAATTTTCTTAGTATCTATACAACTTAGGTGTATAAACACATATACACAAAATGTAATGAAAGTAAAGGAAGAAAATGGAAAAAAAACCAGTTTCGCACTTGTCAGATGTGTAACAAATGGCTTCATCCAGCAGCCATTTTCATTACTGTGACTTGCAAAACTACACTTAAGTAGATGTTTCCGCTTACAAAGATGAAGTAAAGCATTAGGAAAGCAAGAATCTGTGAACAAAGTTAATGATTTGGTAACAGATGAATGATATTTTCCTATATCAAGATGACTGCTGCCAAAAGAAGAACACTGGTTACAAGAATTGATGGAAAAAGTGGAAAGATTATTCAAAGGGTCAAAGGGGAAGGAGTGTCTACATGAGGTGTTGGAGGGAAAGATTGCCAGACTACTTCCAATAGCTGCAGTATGAAGCGTACTCTATGGAACCCAGAATTTTATCCATTTGTTATCTTTTCCAAAAGAAAAGGGAGAGAGGGAAAGAGAGGGATTGTGGTTCATATATAACATCGTTATTTAGTTTAGAAAATTTACTCAATTCTTTGAGCTTACAGGACTTAAAATTTTGTCAGTGATGTGAATTTTTAAACCTGTTCTAGGAGTTTATTATCTTTTCTTAAAGGTTGCTAGAAAACTCTGGCCCTAATATTTTTGGGGCAATTTTTTTTACTTCAATTCATAATTAATATATTGGCTGACATTTTGTTTGTCGTGTTGGACAGTAATTGTAGTACAAACATTAGTGTCACTTCACAAATAAGAACTGACATACAAAATGAATATTGTGTATTCTGTTCATCCCAGTGTGAGGGATTCTCTTTAAATAAAATTTACCTTAGAATTCATGTGGTTGTATTAAGGGCTCAACAGCAGGTTCCTTAACAGAGGAGAATAACACTGAGGAAAACCAGGCAAACAGGATGAAATGACAGTATCCTCTGATTTGTTTTACTGTCTTTGTTAACAGTTACATAACAATAAAAAGAGAAGGACAACTGTTTGCAGTCATTTTTCTCTGCAAGTGTTACTTCTGTTGGCAAGGAGGAGGTTTTCAGGTTTCTTGTAATGTCCAAAAAAATATCATTCAAGGAAACAGCACAAATATCACAAAACTGTCAGTTTATACTTTATTGTTTCTTGGCTTACTTCCAGGCAAACTCATCTGAAATATCCTGGCTGGAGCCAAAATGTATCATGTACTTTTCTCATATGCATTTCCTCATGAAAGATGCAGTGGAACGTTATTCCTTAGACTATGCAAAGTTACCTTAATGAAGTTGAACAAGGTTTGGTTTGCTCTCAAATAATGGTTTATTGCAAATAGCAGGAGAACAGAATTCTGATGTGCTTTGGGTTAATACTGATGTACAGAATATGAAAACAAGATAAGATTAATTCCACTAAAAATAAAATAGATACCATTCTCTGAAATTTGAAAGTAGTCTAGAACAGACTGTGTTCATCAGTATAACTGATGTGTCCTAGAGTGACAACAGTGGTTAATGACGTTGTTTATCCCTTTGCAGTCTGTGAATTCAAGGACACTCAGCTGCCTTGTGGAGCATACCCTCAAAAGAAAATCTGGAACATAGAAGTGAAGAGTGAAGTTGCCTAGTTTTTCCAACTGTATGTTGCTCTCCATAGAGGAGATGCCTTTTCTAGGTAGCTGGGCCTAGCAGATTAAGAAAATCTTCATATTTCTCTACATCCTTGTTGCAATTGTGCCAACATTTTTCTCACATAGGATAGTCTCGTGATAAATAAAAAAGATAGAAAGGACACTGTAAATGTTACTGGCTTTCCATTGTTAGATGGGGACAGACCAGGAAGGACTTTGCTGGTCTTGAAAACAATAAAAATTCCTGTCCAGGGTTACTATTACTCTACTACTTCATCTGGAGCAGGGAAGAGTAAGAGGACTTGCAGGAGCAATATACAAGCAGGGATCTATCAATCCTATCTAACAATAGCTGCAGATGCAGAATGGCCTTGGAAGCACCTCTGTCCCTGGGCATTGCACTGAGACAGAAGAGGAAGCAGTCCTTCAATTTAAAATTCCCAGGTTTCTGCTGCTGCTGGATAGACTGTGCTCCTTGGATTTTTTTTCAGCTGGGAGCACAGGTCAGGGGCATACTCTCCTGAAAGCTTTCTTGTGGCCACAAGTGTGACTTGAGTACCGCAATGTCTTGTCTTCTGTCAAAAAAGCTTGAGGCCGAACCTGCCCTTTTGCCTGCAAGCTTTCAGGGATTACTTGAAGGAGAAGCAGCTGAACAACAGGAAGGCAAATCCTTTGGGTACGTGAACCCCTGCGTACAACAGATGAAGCTATAACCTGTTAAATATGTCACTTCCTATAAAGCATTTCAAATAAGACTATCAATTGTGGATGCATTCACGTATAGGAAAATATCAACTATTTAAAAGAGTAATGATAATAACTGTAATATTAATAGTAATATAAATAATCATCATCCTGTTTGTCATTCCCTTAGGAAAGTTAAACAGGGTGGCATTTTTTGCCTTACTGTCACTCATTTTGCATTGTTTGATGAAAATACATTTTCATAGTTGAATAGTAACCATTTTGATGCAGAAGTTTTGTCGAAGCAAAAAATTCTCATTGCTTTATTCAATACTCCTCTTTTATTAAACGGTGAACATAATATAATCAAGCTTAGCAGCATGTCCAGTGACTAAATCTACATGGGTTTTCACAAGAAGCAGAAATTCTCCAAAGACTGCAGGAAGCTTTGCTTATTCATTCTTTCACCCACTCACTCATTCATGCATTCATGTTTCTTTTACAGCTGGTGTAACCTCTGTGATTTTTTTTCCTTTGTATAACTGATTAGGCATTGTAGTAATTCAGCATTAGAAGGTGTCATCATAACATTTCTTGCCATGGGGAGCCTGTATAAAAGAGTATTTCTGCCCTGGTTATTGAGTGTAAGAACTGAAAATCTTGAACTGGTTGGGTAAACAAGGATGATTATCAGTCTGTTCAGATAAGAACATTCAAAAACTTATGACCTTTAGTAGACAGAATTTTATCAGTCTTCTTTACTGGTGCAAATTAGGGTTTGTTAGGGTCATATATGCATGCATACTTATCTGCCACCAGACTAATAAAAAGCTGCTGGATTTTTTTGCAGGAGCTTAATTTCTCAA
The DNA here is from genome assembly GCA_013389865.1 of Piaya cayana. Classification (NCBI taxonomy): domain Eukaryota; kingdom Metazoa; phylum Chordata; class Aves; order Cuculiformes; family Coccyzidae; genus Piaya; species Piaya cayana. The sequence goes on along the minus strand of WAAB01016658.1, from coordinate 52,995 downwards.
ATGAGACAAAATTATCATAATTGAGACTTTAAATATGCACCAACCAGCAACCTAAAGTTATGAGAGCTGACAATACTGCAGCTACTTTACAGTATGGAAACAACATTCAGTGTTTTAGAGGACTGTAACATTGCACCTGGAAAATGCTGACATCCTTTAATAAAACCTCTTCTGTAGGCTCCTTCCAGGGAGTGGAGTAAAGAGGTGCTCCGTGTACTGTTTTAGATTAAATGAGAATGTCTTTGATGGCAGAAGCTTCAGAATATGTTCTGTGCTTTGTGTCAGTTCTGAAGCATGGAGTGCAATTGCAGCAGTATACCAGTCTCTGTTGCCATATTGCAGTGCTACTGGTCTTACACCCAGATTACATCTTTAGCCATTTATATCATATGTGTATGTGCTCTTACTCACAGACCTGCTGTTAATGATACTACAGCTACCTAAAATTCTCCCTGCTGTAGTAACTGCTGACCACACCTCATCTTCTCTTCTGCCAGCTGCCTTTTCCAATGCAAGAGAGGACCTGTATGTATATATTGTGCAAGCCAATTTGCAGAGCATGTGCATTATATTAGGTATTGTCTAAGAAATACTCTTTGGGAGAGAGGTTGGCAAAGAAATGGTCAATAGAAAATGGCAAGTAAGTACCAACATGTAATATAGATGGCAGCAGCCTGGCACCTTGGCATAATGTAGGTTCTCCTCTGCCTAATCCCATTCTGGCCTGGACAAACACAGTGATGGGAAGAGAAAGAGTTTGCTTTCTGAGCCAGTTCATGCTCCTGTTGTCTTGCCAAGATCAACCAGCTGTAACTCATGGTTATGATTCGAATGCTTAATGAGAGATCACTGGGATTGAACACACAGACACAACTCAAATGGACAGTAATTAGAACTGTCCATGTTTTCTGTGGGAACACTGAAGCATTTCATTATTCCGTAAGAAAAATTCAGAGCATAGTATATACAGGAGCAATTTACAGATACGAAGGGATAACAACAGGTTTCCTTGGAATAATAGGTCTTTGTAGTGATTCAGAGGGAGGTTCACTGAGGTTTACAGTAATGTTTGTGCAGCATTTTATCTATCTTCTGTTAGCAAAATGTAAATAGGCAAAATAGAGATTCCATGCTGTCTGGTTTTACTCTTCTCCCCCTTTTTTGTCCAGTGTGATGATGATAGCAGACATATTTCAGCCAGAGCATCTCTTCTGCATCTGGCTTGAAACTGCTGTGTTACCTGCACTGTCCTGGGCAAGCAGTGCCAGAGATGAGCATCTTAATCACTACCCTTTGCTCATCCTGTCAGGAGCTGCCAGGTGCATGAATCCCCAGCAGTGGAGTGGCAGGCAGCAAGTATGCCAAATGGCTTATCCCAGATTGTGCCCTGTTAGTCCTGAGCTCTGGCAAACTCATTTCTTTAGGAAAGATGCTGCTCTTAAATTAAATATGCAGAGATGCATTAAACACAAGGTTTTAATTTTTGTTTTGACCTGCACAGTCACCATGTTTACTTCCTATTTTGAACATGTAGAGGGAAAATTGGCATCTTAGTTACTCTTCTGGTATTTTGATAGCTAGTGACTTTTTTATTGTGATCACTACTGTGATATCAGAAAATGCAGTTCAGCATCAGTGATTATTTACTTTATTGTCAAGCAATAAATATTGAGTTTTTACATTAATTTGCTTTCTTTTAAAGAAGGATATCCAAGGTCTGACTTCTGAAGATAGCTTCACACATACTGTTATTTCTGCACTGCTGACTAATATAAATGATTAAGGTTATCACATCATACTACCTTAATGGTCTGCAAGTTTTTTCTAAGCTTGCCAGAGATCAGATTTAGTGTATGGAGTGGAATGAGTCTGTAGATGTACCAAAAGCCTTTTTTTACCTAATCCTACCAAGTTTGTTACAAAATTGAATGTCATATGGCTGAGCAGGGGAGTGGCTCTTATTATTAGGAAAATGAGGAGAATCCCTCAAAAATATAAATTTAGGAGAAAGATCCTAATCTATTTCCTTTTTTCCATTCCTTCAGATGAATTTCAGTTGTATGTACTGTTTTAAAATATCAGCTACAGTTTTTGGGGAGGCAGGGCAGAGGAATTTCAGTGAAGTGTAATTTTTTGTCACACATTTCACACTGTTAGTCAGTGTCTCAGTGATGTGTGTGACTCTGTATGTCCTCCTTTTTTACTCTGTCTAGCCAACACGCCTCTCAAATCCTCTGTGCCTGAAAAAAGGTCCTGAATAGCCTTTTATATTTTCCTTTGTTGCTGTAATTCCTACAGAAATACAGTATATTCACTCATCATTTCAAGACTGGATTGAGAAAGCAGTGACCTGTTCAGTCCTGGGGCATCAGTGTTTGAGGATGAGGGCACTTGCAGGAGTGACTTCTTGGCTCTTTCTAAACCTCGTGCCTGGGAATAGACTCTGTATCTACCCACCTTATGACTGTTACTTTTAGTTTAACAGCTTTCAACCTTCAGCTCTCAAGTCTTTGCCATCTTTGTAGAAGGCTAGAAAAATATTTGGATAAATTCTTACTGACAGAAGAGAGCAATAAACAGAGGTTTAAAAGTACCCTCTTACACATTTTCACTCTAAAGAGCAGTTCTTTATTCCAGTAGCAGTTTTCACATTTATTGCTATTTCATAGCATACTGGTCATCCCATCCTTTCAATAATTTTATCTAAGGCAAGGAAAATATTATTCATAAAAAAGAGGCTTGGGTATGATATTCTTGATAATCACTGTATTAAAGTGAAATGGCAGAACATAAAAATCTGTAGTATGTGTAAACAGGAGAAAGCACTGGTAAAAACTACACATTGGCTGTAAATGACCACTGAACACCACTGAACTGTAGTCAGTTTTGATTATGACAGATCTGTATATTATACTTGCTTTGGAGTAGCCTCCAGGTGCTCTTTAAACAGAATCAGTAGGAAGAAGCTACAGGATTTAGCAAACTGAATATTATTTAACTTCAGGTCAGCAGATCCTAAAACTGAAATATATGTGAAACTGTGCCTTGATTTTTTCAAATGTAGGGATGATTATGACAATGAAAGCCATTAATCAGAAGTCATGGGCAGTTTTCAATTTATGTATTTATGAAATAATGAATTAAAGTCTTATTGCTAACAATGCTATGTCTGTAGGAATGCCACCTTTTTTGATGAGGAGGGTGGAGAGGTGGGATATTACAATGAATAACAAGGAGCTTGCATTGAAAAAAAGTGACCACTTTATTTATGACAGAGCTGTGCAGGCAGTAATATAATGGTTTCTGCCCATTTACTTTTGCAAGTGGAATGTAATGTGCTTTCTGGAGTTAATTTTTTGTAAGAGAATCCCTCTAATTTTTACAATACAAAATAAAATTTTGGCACTAAGAACTGAAGATTCCCATTTTTGATCCATCAGTTGGGGAAAACAAAAAAAAAAGGTTTAAAATACCCCAAGCTGTATGAAAAAAACATAGGACACACACAGAGACTAGGTCATAGAATCACAGAATAGTTTTGATTGGAAAGAACCTTAAAGATCATCTAGTTCCAACCTCCTGCGATGGGCAGTCACCCCGCACTCAATCAGGCTGCCCAAGACCCCATACAACTTGACCTTGAACACCTCCAGGATGGGGCATCCACAACTTTCCTGGGCAACCTGTGCCAGTGCCTCACCACTTTCATCATGAGGAAATTCTTCCTAATGTCTGGTCTAAATATTCCCCTCTCCAGTTTATACCCATTGCTTCTAGTCCTATCCCTGTAAGCCTTGGTGAACAGTCTCTCCCGGCTTTCTTGTAGGCTCTTTCAGGTACTGGAAGGTTGCTATAAGATCTCATTAGAGCCTTTTCCACCAACTCTCTCTGTCTGTCCTTATATGGGAGGTGCTTCAGACCTCAGATCGTCTTTGTAGCCCTCCTCCAGACCCATTCCAAGAGTTCCATATCCTTCTTATATTGAGGATTCCAGAACTGGACACAGTACTTCAGATGAGATCTCACAAGAGAGAAAGAGAGGGGCAGAATCATCTCCCTCAGCTTGCTGACCACACTTCTTTTGGTGCTGCCAAGGATATGGTTGGCCTTCTGGGCTGCAAACACACATTGCTGGCTCACATAATTGCTAAAAATATCATTCAACATGCAGCACTATGTAAAATATATTGTGACAAGAATTGCCGAAATAATATTCCAAACTAACTCTTTTCTTTGTCTTTTAATATACAGTAAAAAAAACCCCAACAATGTACTTCAAATGTTCTTGCTTTCATAGGTGAGTCTCAATTCCCACAGTATCATATCTTTTTAACTGCATCTCTCAAGAAAAAATACTTCAATTCTCTCACCAAAGTTTCACTTTTAGTACTCCATCCCTAATATTGTTATACGCCTGCAATGATTAAAAAGAAGTTAAGGGATAAATACGTTTTATCTTTTAAAACCATTGTGCAAGGCTTTTGTTTTAGAAGTAGTCATCTTAAATTATAGTTGACAGCTTAAGTTTCTGTAATAGAGGAATGAGATAGATAAGACAGACTAAGAAACAAAATATTGGATATTTCTCCAGGCTTTTTATCATTGTATCATTCTTAAGAAAATACTGTGCTCCTGTATTTAGTACACACCATGCACTCATATGGCTAATCACCTAAAAGGTTTTTTTAGGGTGTTATCCATGTAGCAGAGTGTGATGGTTTTGGCAAAAATCCTCCCAAAACTCTCACAGCGTCCACAGCCCCATTTCCTTCTACCCTCACCCCCCTGTACAAGGGAGAAAGGGAGAAGAAAAAAAAAACCTGAAAATACTGAAAACAAGCAAGCCAAAGCTGTAGTGATTATATACTCATCTGTTAACACTAATATACAACTAAAAATACCATATATACATAATCAGAAAATAAGAGACCCCCAGAAGAAAGACCCCCCTGCCACGAAGGGGAATTAAGAATCCAGAAACAGATCAATAAAGGTAACAAAAGAAAAAAATTATTACACTCCTCAGATAGCAAAATCACCACTGGCATTCCATGCTGCTAATGGAGTCCACAAGGCTTCACTGGGCCTGACTCCTGGAGTCCACAGACTCCCACACACACAGACAGACACAGACCAGACCTTCCCACATGAGAACAGGAACAAGAGGGCCGGAAGATGAGAGCGAACCAGAAGAGGAGTGTCTGACCCCCTAACACACCCTGATTTACGTAGAAAATCGCATGGAATACTGGGAGATGTAGTTCTTTCTCAGCCACAACCTGGCTATTCAAAGGGGCCAAAATCAAACCACTACACAGAGAGAAAGATAGAAGAAAATTAGTGTAAAATTAGAAAGTCCTGAAAAAGACTGGCAGAATGCTCACAGTGAAGGTTTACCTTTATTTAAATGGAACTGTATCAAGATTTATATGCTAATTTAATCAGTTGGTACACTTATACCATGAAATGCAGCAGAAAAGGAACTGTCCTAGCTAGGTACAACTGAGCTAGTTTGGAAATTTGCAGATGTAAGTTTGCAGATGACACTAAGCTGGGTGGAAGTGTGGATCTGCTGGAGGGTAGGGAGGCCCTGCAAAGGGATCCGGACAGACTGGACCACTGGGCAGAGTCCAACGGCATGAGGTTTAACACAGCCAAATGCCGAGTCCTGCACCTGGGGCACAACAACCCTATGCAGAGCTACAGACTGGGTGAGGTCTGTTTGGAGAGCTGCCAGGAGGAGAGGGACCTGGGGGTGTTGGTCGACAGCCGGCTGAACATGAGCCAGCAGTGTGCCCAGGTGGCCAAGAAGGCCAATGGCATCTTGGCTTGTATCAGAAATGGTGTGACCAGCAGGTCCAGGGAGGTTATTCTCCCTCTGTACTCGGCACTGGTGAGACCGCTCCTTGAGTACTGTGTCCAGTTCTGGGCCCCTCAGCACAAGAAGGATGTTGACGCTCTGGAGAGTGTCCAGAGAAGAGCAACAAAACTGGTGAAGGGGCTCGAGAACAGGCCTTATGAGGAGCGGCTGAGAGAGCTGGGGCTGTTTAGCCTGGAGAAGAGGAGGCTGAGGGGAGACCTCATTACTCTCTACAAATACCTGAAGGGAGGTTGTAGAGAGGAGGGAGCTGGCCTCTTCTCCCAGGTGTCAGGGGACAGGACAAGGGGGAATGGCCTCAAGCTCCGCCAGGGGAGGTTTAGGTTGGAGATTAGGAGGAAGCTTTTATGGAAAGGGTCATTAGGCACTGGAATATGCTGCCCAGGGAAGTGGTTGATTCACCTTCCCTGGAGGTGTTTAAGTTACGAGTAGACGAGGTCCTGAGGGACATGCTTTAGTGTTTTTGTGGGAGTGGTTGGACTCAATGATCCGGTGGGTCTCTTCCAACCCGGTGATTCTGTGATTCTGTGAGTTATATAGATGTTGTGTTTGCCTGTGACAAGCTGTTTAGTGTTTCTGCTGGGCACAGTCTCAGGGACAGTCTTACTGTCCCTGGCTTTCTGGGGCAATGATGACATATCAAATAACTTCATAAAAGGCTGACATGCATATAAATCTACAAAGAGATTGTACAGGTGCATGTATATATATTTATATCTATATCTATATATAGTGTGTGCACATGGAGTATGCAGTACAGATATAACCTTTGTTTTGCCAAAATATGAGTATCCTATGTGTTTTTGCAGGATTTATCCTGCATTCCGTTTTTTTTACTAACCTGTTTGGCACAGTAAGATGAATTAGCTAACAAATGCCTGTTTGATGTTGAGAATCACAGAAGCATTTTCAGACATTGTGGCACTTTACTGAACTGGACAGTAGAAGCAGCAAAGCTCACTGAGAGCCAGGTATTTGATTCCTTCTTATACCACTGTATTAGCTAGAACTAGGAATGTAACAGAAAAATGTTTGGTAAATCCAACTGCCTGATTTTCAGTAATACTTATACAAAGTAAATAAGCTTGCTTATTGAAGCATATTTGCATGTGTGCATTTCCAAACATATGTGGGATTTCATGTGAAGGCAATGTTTCTTTTAAAAGGTATCTGAAGTGATACTTATGTGGCAAAAATAATATCAACACATTGTTGTATTTGAGAGTATTTAACCCCCTAAATACAAGCACAGATTTGAGCTATATATTTCAATTCAAAGAAAAATTTTAAACAAATCATAAAAAACAAGTCAGTTTTACATTACACAAATGAGAAACAGACTAAATCCAAGCCAGACCTCTTGGTAGCAGAGTAAATTCTACTTATATCTGGATAACTATGAATTTATTGAGTAAAATATTTTCCCCATGTGTTTAGACATTGTGGAAGAAAGGGACCACAGCATCTAGTAAACTTCACACTACTATGCTTGAGTTCTCGAAATGAGTATCACTGTACAGTTCATCGTAGAGCAGTTTTCATTTGTGATTGCTGCCAGTAAATAATATCCACATATCTTTTATAACCAGCGCAAGTAGATTAAAAAGAACGGAATGTTTGCTTGATTTTGTTTCAGTTAATACTTTAAAAATGTGATCTGGAAATAATTCATTAATTTTTTATCCTTAGATTCAGAATGGAATAAGTTTCAGAAAGGTAGTTTTTAATACTTTTACACTGTAGTTTGTGTTGCCAGGATTTTTTTTTCCTAGTCTGATTTTATATTTCATGTATTTATGAGTAGGCATTGCCTAAGTAATTGATACATGTTTCATATATGCTAGCATGAAATTACTGCAATATAAACACCATTTATTATGATCCTAGCATAACATGGAAATTAAAAATCTTTCCAATTAAAAAGGTAGTCAAATACATATTTTGAAATAATATTCGTGGAGATAGAATAAGGAAAGAGTAAGAAAAAACTGATCATCATCTGCAGGGTGTTTTTATTCTAAACTTCAAAGGATGATATTCCTACAAAACTCTGAAGATAGGACAGCATGAAGAGTTCTTCAGTGTAACATCATGACAACTGCATAATATTTGAGATTAATCCTTTTTTATTTTTCCCTTTATATGTGGAATACAAACTGGAATGTATTTTTCTGGTGTCTGCAAATAATTATGTGTTATTTTATTGTACTCCTTCCAAATGAGATAAGCTATGAAAATCCTTCTCAGTCATGTTCTCTGATGCCATATTGTGAACAAGAGTAAGGGTCAGCTAGTCTTTTAGATAATATGACAGCTTCTGGTTTTTTTCCTTATTAACATTAGTTAGAAATGGAAAAATATTTTTTACTTTGCTGTTCCAGTATAAACCAGTGAAGAGTATTATCCAGTGTCATGGAAAATACTGCTGCATTTCTTCCCTGCAGTCACCACCAGTTGTCTTTCATAGAACTAATTAGTTTGATCCTTCTGAAAACCATTTTTTTCCACCAAAAAAAGAAAAATTTGTTAAATAAAACCTAATGGTTTATAGCAAAATCTGACATTTTCAGAAATGATTCGTCTGACATGTACCGAACATCTGCAGTGACTATACTTAGAGCCTGGCATTCTTTCTGAAAGTATTGGTATTAATATATTTGTGCAATATTTCTGACACTTTCAAAATGTATTAGATTGACTCACTGTGCCCACATTTGTTTTTATATTAAGTATGCAGTAAGAATGATACCTTGAATGCATTGATTTTATGATATATGCCATCTATAGACAACTGATACCTGAACAGTAAGTAAATCCAATATATTCTTCATTTTCCTATATGTGAATTGACATGGTATTCATATACAGTATAATACATGCCCATCTCCTTCTAGTGCAACTCTGTTTGTAAATCAGAAATATTCCTAATACGGGGCCTGCATCTTTAGGTCCTGATCATATGTTCTGGTCTGACTGGTGAGAATCTGACAAACATTTTAAGGTGTGTGAAGTTTTAGACTGTGTAAAGGTGAAGAAATTATGTCCAGTGTTTGTAAACTAAACTTTAAAGTATGATGTTTATTGTAATGAAGTTCTGACATAAATGCAAATTACTGTCATTAGACATTTCTAATGATTAATGTACCCAAGGAAAAAGTTAGAAATAGCTTAATCTATCTGTGAGTTAGGCAACCTTTATTAATAGGCCTTCCACCATTCCTAGCTCTGATATTCAGAGCTTGAGGGCAGATTAAATTAGAATAATGTCTTACATGAGGGGGGAGAATTTGCAGATTTAGGGGTTGGGGTTTTTCTGAGGCAGGGCATATGTTGACTGTTGTGTAACAGAACAGGCACAAGTACATCTTCAAAGAGTGTTTTCTTTCCCATGCATTTAGCTTATTAACTGAAAAGATCTTTGTGAAAAACATACATAAGCAGTTTTTGCATATCGTTGTGCTATGAATATAAATTGCAATTGCAAATCATTCTGTCAGCCTGCTGATTTTCTTTGAGATTTCTCCAGAACTGTTTAATGTTAATCCATCTGGGTACAGGGAAAAGAAGTCAATAAAACTGGTGCAGAGAGGTGGAAATTACACCTTCCTGTGTTAGCAACAACTTAACTCCTAAGAACTTATTCTCAGCAGTTTTTCCTAGAAACTTTGACAAGGATGGAAGGACCTAATTACAGTCACCAGAGGACATCTGCTAGTTATTTTTGCAGCAAACATGCAGAATTTCTGCATGCTTCAGGTACCTTCAATTGCCCTGTTATGCTTCTTGCCATTTCATAGGTAGATTTGAAGTTGAATACACTCACAATCTGGCTACTGACCTGTGGTGGATGAGAAGCTGAGAATAAGGAACTCCACCTGGCTGTCAGCCAGCAAGTCTGGTGTTGTAACAGCAAAATCTGTTTACATGCTCAGTATGGGGATCTTTTAGAGAAATTCTAGAGTGCTTTACAGGACAAGCTGAGTGTTCCAGATGTTTTCCAGTAAAAACTAATATTAAAAAAAATCACATTGAAGAAAGAAATGGAAGCATCTGGTGACACACTGTGGCTGTAAACTATGTTTTCTCCAAAGTCAGGGCTTACGCTTTCCTGCCTGCTCCTTCACTAAGGAGATCAGGTCACAGTCATGAGAAAATTTGCAGCAAGATTGGCAAATGACAATGTTAACCAGATAATTTGATCTTTGGTGTGACAGTAGGTGCTGTCATTGGGGAAGTCCTGGGATTTTCAGGGAAGGAAATTGATTTGGACTCTGATGTGAACAGCTGCAGAACAGTAGAGGAATTAGTATGTCTTCAAAGGCATCTTCGTCTGCTCCACAGAAAACAACCAGCACAACAAAGAAAAGACAATGCATGATAGTAGTAGGTGACTCTGTTCTGGGAGGTATGGAGGTTCCCAGTTGCCACCCTGACTTACTCTCCAGAGAGGTGTACTGCCTACTGTGGGCTCATATCAGGCATATCACCAAGAGACTACCAAGTCCAGTACAGCCCACTGACTACTATCCTCTTGTGTTGTTTCACGAGGGCACCTGTGATGCAGCCAGAGGCAGTCTAAGGGGTTTTAAGAGTGGTTACAGAACCTCGGGAGCACCTGAAAGGGTCTTTGGAGTTCAGGAAGTTTTTTCATCAATCCTCCTATGGCATGGTTTTAAAAGACTGTTTGAGTCTGACAAAACAATAAATTACTAGTGCCATAGCTGGGGATTTGGCTGCTTAGACCATTGGACTTACTTTGTGAAACTTAGCCTGCTGTGGGTTGATGGGATCCATCTGTCAGAGAAGCAGAAGAGCATCCTTGGTCATAGGCTTGCCAACCTGGTGAAAAGGGCTTTAAACTGAAGGTGCTGGGGGAGGTAAACCTCAGTCTATCCCACTCCTTCCAGTCCAATGCCAGCACTAGCAGTAAATTCCCAGAGCCTGGAGAAGGAACACAGGAGAACACTTGAAGAGAAACACAAAGGCTTTCCAGCCAGGAAAACATCTTTATCAGGGGCCCAACTTAGATGCCTCTATGCAAACACATGTAGTGTGGGGAATAAACAAGAGGAGTTTGAGAGATATGCACACCTGCAGGGCTATGAGCTCATCAGCATTGCTGAGACATGGTAGCATAGGTCCTGTTAGTGGGGTGCTAAGATGGAGGATTACAGACTCTTTAGGAGGGACCAGCAAGGGAGACAAGGACAGGGTGTTGCCCTCTGTGTCAATGACCAGCTAGAGTGCATGGATCTCCATATGGGGATGGATGAAAAGCCAAACAGGAGCCTATGGGTCAGGATTTAAAGTGAGAGCAGGGACAGGTCTGCAGAAGGGATCTGCTACAGGCCACCAGACCAGGTAGAGCAAACAAATGAGGCCCTCTATAGACAGATAGATCCAGCCTCATGTTTGCAAGCCCTAGTCTTCATGGGGAACTTTAACTACCCTGATATCTCTTGGAAGGACAGCACAGCAGGGCATGAGCAATCCAGGAGATTCCTTGAATGCGCTGGTGATAACTTCCTTCTCCAAGTCATAGAAGAGCCAACAAGGCAAGGTGCTATGCTGGGCCTTGTTCTCACCAACAAGAATTAGCTGATGGGAAAAGTGATGCTCAAGGAAAGCCTTTGCTGCAGTCACCATGAAATGGTGGAGTTCAAAGGCCTCAGGGAGGAGAGTGCACAGCAAACTCACTACCCTGGACTTTAGGAGAGCAAAATTTGCCCTCTCTAGGGGTCTGCTTAGTAGGGTACTAAAGAATAAAGCCCTGGAGGGGAGACAGGACCCCAAAGCTAGTCAGTATTCAAGTATCACCTCCATCAAGCTCAGCAGGAATACTGGGGAGAATGTGGGCCCTCTCTGGAAGTAAAGAGCAGACCTGGTTATCCAGGATATCAAGAAGGCTGTTAATGACTTTTTTTTGAGAAGGCTGTTACTCAATGACTTTTTTTCCCTCAACGACTTTTTTTCCCCTCAACCTTCATCAGCAAGGGCTCGGGCCACACTGCTATAGTCACAGAAGGCAAAGACAGACACTGGGAGATCAAAGGACCTCCCAGTGTAGGAGAGGATCAGGTTCAAGACCATCTAAGGGTGCAATAATCCACTGACCTGATAAACTGCATCCACAGGTCTTGAAGGAACTAGTGAATGAAGTTGTTAAGCCACTGTCCATCACATTTGAAAAGTTGTGGCAGTCTGATGAAGTTCCCAGTAAATGGAAAAGGGGAAACATGACCCCCATTTTTTAAAACAGCCAAAAAGGAAAACCCAAGTAACTACAGGCCAATAAGTCTCACCTCTGTACCTGCAAGATTATGGGGCAGATCCTCCTGGAAACTCTGTTGAGGCACATGGAAGATAAGGAGGTAAGAGCCAACACAGCTTCAAGAAAGACAAATCGTACCTGACAAATTTAGTGGCCTTCTACAATGGGACATCAATGGATAAGGGAAAAGTAAGTGACATCATCTGCCTGGACTTGTGCAAAGCATTTGGTACTGTCCCATACAACATCCTTGCCTCTAAATTAGAGAATCATGGATTTGGCAGATGGACCACTTGCTGGATAAGGAATTGGCTGGATGTTCAGTCTGAAAGAGTTGTGGTCAATTACTCAATGTACAAGTGGAGACTGTGTATCAGTAGCATTCCTCAAGGGTCAGTAATGGGCCTGGTGTTGTTTAATCTCTTTGTTGAACATGTGGGCAGTGGGACTTAGTGCACCGTCAGTGAGTTTGCAGATGACCCCAAGCTGAATGTCATTTTTGACACAGTGGAGAGAAGGGATGCCACCCAGAAGGACCTGGACAGGCTTGAGAGATGGGCCTGTGCAAACCTCATAAAGTTCACAAGGCAAAGTACAAGGTCCTGCATCTGTGTCAAGGTAGTCCCAAGCACAATTACAGGCAGAGAATGGATTGAGAGTAACCCTGAAGAGAAGAACTAGGGGATATTGGTGAATGAGAAGCTCAACATGAGCTGGCAATGTGTGCTTTCAGCCCAGAAAGCCAACTGTATCCTGGGCTCCATTAAAAGAATTGTCACCAGCAGGTCAAGGGAGTTGATGCTCCTCCTCTACTCTGCTCTTGTGAGACTTCACTTGGAGTCCTGCATTCAGTTCTGCCGTCGTCAGTGCAAGAAGAACATGGATCTGCTAGAGAGAGTCCAGAGGAGGACCATGAAGATAAGATGACCAGACGGGTGCAGCACTTCCCCTGTGAGAACAGGCTGAGAGAGTTGGTGTTGTTTAGCCCAGAAAGAAGGCTCTGGGGAGACCTTATAGCAGCCTTACAGTACTTAAAGGGGGCCTGCAGAAGAGATAGGAAGGGACTTTTTATCAAGCAGTGCAGTGGTGGGACAAGGCGTAATGATTTTAAGATGAAAGAGAATAGATTTAGATTAGATCAGATATTAGGAAGAAATATATTACTGTGACAGTACTGAGGCACTGGAACAGTTTACCCACAGAAATTGTGGGTGTCTCATACTTCTTGTTCAAGGTTAGGTTGTATAAGGCTGTAACTAACCTGATCTAGTGGAAGATGTTCCTGCCTATCGCAAAGGTATTGGACTAGATTATCTTTAAGGTCCCTTCCAACAAAACCGTGCTATGATTCCATGAATCTATCACGACAGTTGGTTTCTCATACCCCATTAAATGAGGACTTTGAGAAGAACACAGATATGCAGCTTTCACAAATCTTTCTGCTGTATTTGGGATTTTCAGAAGACAATAAAATGCTGTTGTAGTCTCTATATAGTAGGAAGGTATGAGTCCTTTGAGGAAAATCTCATTCTCTTCTCTAAATAGGTTTCCATTTTTCAGGGTTTTCAGAACATGCTATTGTATAGATATTCTCTTCAGCTCCTCTCACATAAAAAAGGAATGTCCCTTGAGTACAACAGCAGGACCTGAAACTCCTTAATTCTCTTGGCTTTCTGAGTGCAATTACCTCTTTTTATTAAGCAAGGGATTGCTCCAACTCTAGCAAAATTCCATGTTGATATGGATTAACCACCATTTTTTGAGAGGATGTTTTATAAACATCTTTTGTATTAAAATCTTCCTTTTAATACCATTACAGAAGATATTGGGGTTTGGTTTTGTCTGATTTGCCTTGGTTGGTTTTGCGTTGTTGTGGTTTGGGTTTTTTTCTCAAATGCTAGTTGCTTTGATCTTTTCACAAGTTTTGGAATCTTTGAAATACTGATATTTCTGTGTTCATATTTTAAGCCCTTCATGGAAACAGATCGTAACAGTGATGATTTCTACTTGCTGTCCTGCCACTGAGCCTGTGAAATTAATTCTCTAAGCAGGAGCACCTTGCAGTCAGTTTATATCCTCTGAATTAAAACTGCAGTGTAAGATTACAAGGGTCACAATGACTAATGGAGGACTCTGACCTTTGGATTTATAGGTTAGTTTGTGGATAGGAAATGCCTTTTTTGGGTTTCAGCTGAAAAAAATAGAAAAGGCTTAAAAGAGCCTCCAAGGACTGTAGTAAGTTAATCACATCCTCAAAAAGGTGGTTAATAAAGTTTGGGGGGAGCTGCTAGAAAGCTTAGCTTAGTTTCAGGGAGAAAAGGTTAGAGAAAAAGAATGAACTCTAAATGAAAGCTGTTGACTCTTACTAAACATAGTAAAAACCCTCTGGCCTTGTTGCATTTTTATTTAACTTTAAATGTCTTCAGGTAGTGGCATATTAAAATACTTCATAACAAAATAATATACACACAGGCAGTGACCACTCTTCTCCTCTCCCAAACATAATGCTGCAGGAACAGAAACTCATTACCGATTGTGATGCGTTAGCCTTGTCTGAGAACTAAACAGCCACGCATACGCTAACTCATCTTCCTCAAGCCCTTTTTTCCCTGCCCAGTTTCACTACCAACTCTCCCCTGTTCCCTGAGCTGGTCAGGATTGGGTTGTTGCAGTCAGTCTATAGCACTTGGTCTCTGCCTGTCCTTTCTCCTCGTTATTTACTCTGCTCCCAGAAGGGTCCTTCACATGAGCTGCAGTCTTTCAGGAGCAACCTGCTCTTCATGAGCTTCAGGAGAATACATACTCTGATGCTTGGAGCAACCTCCTCTGCAGTTTTTCCCCAGATCTTTGTGCTCACACTGCTATTTCTCTCACATTTATTTTTATCTTCTTCTGTATCTGTTTTTCCTACCTTTTCTTAAACGTGTGTTCCTGGAGGTGCCATCAGTGTGCCTAATGGTCTCTCCTTTGACCACTGATTGGTCTATTGGAACTAGTTGAACCTGCCATCTATATTCAACATAACTAGGTTTGGAGTTGGTTATGTGCAGGAAGAGAACAAATCTCCAGGTTCAGCCACTGAGCTGTATGTGTTCTTTTGGGAGACTCCTGGACCTCTGCAACACACCTGTAACACTGAGAGCATTTATCTCTAGGAAATAGTCTGTAATTCCTGTTCCTGCTGCTCAAGGTTCCCCACGGTGGATAACTTGTTGCCCTGGCTGCAGCAGCCCTTCATCTGCATTCTCTCCTGCCTGAGCTCAACTGTAGCTTTAACCTCAGTTAGCAAAATGTTAAATATTGTATTGGTTTATTTTCCTGTCTTTATGAGAATGAGTTGAGTACAAATTTAGCAAGAGAGATTTCTTAATGCCTCAAGGAAAGATCCTTTCTCTTAATAGAACCTGATGCAGATTGTAAAGAAATTCTGTATTTCACAACAATGTGTTTGTGTGATCTTCTCAAAAGGGGATTTTTTATTTTTTTTGTTCCCAGCACACATGTACCTGAGAAATACTTCCCTCCTTAAAAACAAATAACAACACTTTTCACAAAATTATTCCTTTTAAAATTAAAATGCCTAGTCCTTGTAACTTATTGAAACATGAGGAAGACGGTGATTCCTGCTAAGGAAGAGTTGCAGGTGAAGATGGGTGAAGAGAACAGTTGGCCTTGATTGCTCTCCTGTACAGATGGGTGGAAAGGGGCAGGGGCAGTGATGGAGGTCTGAATCACTCAGGTTCACTGAGCTAGGAGAGAGGAGACAACAGGAAGAAAGAGAAGTTACAAGAGGCTGTTTCAGATGTTTGACCTTGAGGGATGCAACATGAACCCTCCTCCTCAGATGAAGTTCCTTCCCTAAGCTCTTTGCAGGGTAAGATATCAGCAAAGCTTCCTTCTGGTAAATCTAAAGGTGCAATGTATTATTTAATTCATAGTAAATAAACTTTTAATATACCTTTTTCATGCAATTTTGATGTCAGATACTGTAATATTATCACTGATTCACCAAAAACGGTGAAACCGCCAAGCAGTGGCAAGTGCCTCATGTATTAATGGTTCCATTGTACCTGAACATGTGCCTTAAATAATCGATTCACAACCCACCATGAACCAAAAAGCTCTCTTTTCACAAGAGGCACAAGACATGTGTTGGAAATAGAACACCTGCTTCCTGGAAAGCCTTGGGTCATCTCTATCAGATTCTGGAAAATGCAAGATTACTGTTAGATAATTTGAAAGATATTACAGTCTTTGTTCAGAACATAAATGATGCTCTTTGGGGTATGTCTGTTGGTATAGTTTTACCTTGACTGAATTCCTGTGGCCTTAAGTTACTCAGAAGCAACTGTTTAATTATCATTCATATGTAACATCTGTCATAGCAAATTTTGCACTTGAGATTTATTATTCTTTATCATTTTTAATTTGTAAGCCCTCACAGTAGTTTTACTTGGGACACAGCTAGTTAAGCTTGTTAAAAATGGTATACTAAAGGAGCTCAGGCCAAATATTTAATCATTAAATATAGAAAAAGTATCATGAGTGGGTTTTCCAAGTTACTTGTGGAGACATAAATTGGACCTGAAATGTACTGACCTTAGAAGCCATGATGAAAATTATATCCAGATCACCCTTATAGGGTGTAGGGATTTTACATGACCTTCTTCGTCTTGTCTTGTAACACAGCAAATGTGTGATGATCCTGAAGATTTTTTTTTTCTTCTTTACTTGCTGCTTTCTCGGTGCATAACCACAGAAGCAGATGTCACCTGGGTGTAATCTGCCTGAAGGGAATAGTAATGTTCATGTATAGTTTATTACCTCATGCTCATGCTATCAATTATATACTATTTTCATCAAGATATACACTTCTGTTACATGGAGGAACCCATGAAAATATTGGGCTTTTGAGCTTTCTTTTTATTTCCTTTTTCTACCTTTTTGTTTTGATTGAGATCCTTATTTTCAGTGCTTGAATGTACCATCTTTGCTCATACATAAATGTAAACTGTTCCTGATAGTCCTAACAAAATTGCGTTAGAAATTGTTGTGTTTAAAATGTGATAAGCTGCAAACTGGTAGAACAGTTTTGGCTCTCTAAAAGAAAAACAATGTGAGCTTTTTCAGTTTTAAAACAACATAAAATACCCTGAACCATAAGATTTTTAAATTACAGTTTTAAAATACCGTATTTAATGCCTGTTAAGCCAAATTTATCCAAGTCTTATGTAACACTCAAACAGGTCTCTATTGTCTCAGACAAGTCTAGAAAAATAAAATTAAAAGCAAGTTTTACAGCTGGCAGTGTTAAAAAGGTAACTTCTGTGCTACCTGTGTCCAGTGCTTATATCCCCCTTCTCTTTACCCACAAATCATCTTGGTTCAGTACCTGTTGTGTTCCTGTGCAGAGCTATTCTGACCTGCTGTATGTGATGGCTACCATTATAAACAAACAGTTGATGAAAGTCTTTCAATAAATGGAGTTAGCAGCACCTCAGTGGGATCTGTATTCCTGTGGATAGTACCAAATGTATTTGATAACTGTGAGACAGCAGATCTAAAATGGCAAAAAAAGAGATGTTTTATTTTTCATTGTATACTGTATTGATAAGTTGTAGAAGTCATTTGTCCAAGGGCGTGTGAACTTCATGGCACAGTCCTGCATGAAGGAGAGCAGGTCTACAGATGACTCTTAAATGCAGTTAAAAAAAAAATAGTGTCCAGTTACTCCTGGTTGTCAGAAGTTGGGAATATAGTAAAGCAAGACATTAGCTTTAATCTTTCCCTGGTTTAGAAACTCCTTCCCTTTACTTACTTGAGCCTGTTACTAATAGAAGTTAATGAGGTAGGATGTCTGATTTAAGCAAATCTTCTGTCCATTTGGGACTATGTCCTAAGATCTATGAGTGAGCTGTATTAACAATAATCTAAAATACTCATTTCCCAATTTAAACTAAAACTCAATGTAATTTCAATTTAAAAATAAATTATTGTTTTAGCTTCATATTTACTTTGGCTTATTGTTAGTCTGACAAGAGTTATGTTAGTTCTTCATTTCAGACAAGTATTCAGACAGACTTGAAATTAGTAGCAGTAAGCAGCACAAGTTTTTTTGAGACAGGAATAGCTCCAAGGTATATTCAGATGATCAAACTAGTCAAATTCATTGTTTTACCAACTGTTCTTATGTTCTTTCAGGAACTCAGATTAATTTTAAAGCATAGAGATGCATTAGCAATTCTCAGTGCATGCTTACCAGATGCTGTTGACACACATGAATAGAAGAGCAACACTGAAAAGGCTGAAAACAGTTTTTGAAAATCACCTTGTCTCTTCAGTATTAAAGACTAAGCTAAACAAGAGAAGTATAGTATTCATTTACCCCATGCCACTATTAAATTAGCCAAGCTGAGGGTATAGCCATAATACTGTAGAAAAATTTTATTGCTCTGAGTCACAGTCCCCATAATTTGCCAAATACTGTAATTCTGACAGGTGATTACAGTTGACTCCTCCTAGTGAAAGTTTCCTAACGCTGGACTTGCTTTTTACAAATTCTACAGCTTATTTCCATGCATTTTGTAAGTCCATCAGATGTGTGTTCTTCTGTGGATGAAAACTTATTTTTTGTGCAAAATCATGTATTCCTTTTTGCAAGCTAGTAAATCTGTTTAAAACAAGCTACTGTCCTAGCCATTCCATACTGGGCTTTTTTATGGGTGTTCTGTGTAAGACAAGGAATGATGCAGAGGACAAGAATGGATGGCATGAAGGGTCCATCCCATATAGTTAAAGCTCAGATCTGAATACAGTCATGGTAATTAGTTATTTTTTCTCCTACCAGGGATATGCTGTGGGGGGTATTCAAAGCCATATGTAGAAATATGTTAAACAAAAGGGGTGTTAGAGGGCCAGGTACCCAAGTTTCTGATTCTAAAACTGTCTCATAGTGTGTCTTATTGTTAGGATATTCCTCTCAGGAGAAAAGGAATCTAAAACTAAGGTCTGCCTCTTGTTGGGATGTAGAGAGGAGTGAGGCTTCTTCCCAGAACCGATAGAAAAGCTATTAAAAAGGTGGCTGCTATGCTTAGCATTTCTTTTTGTGCCCATGCTTGTTTATTGTATGAGATCCATTATTTCAGTGTAGTATGAAATATAAGTTACTTGGGGTTTGTGCTTTTACTTTGCTGCTAGAATGGCCACAGGGACTGTTGTCAAAACCAAAAGAGACAGTGATAAAAAGCAGTCAGCCAGCAAGAGGTTTGTTAAATAGCAAAACTGAAATGAGCTACTGTAAAATCTGACTAGAATCTACCAGATACCATCTGAGAACAAACTGTAATTTTCACTGTTATTTTGATTCATCTTCCATTATTGTTTTCTGATCCTCTTTCTATCCTACAAAAAAATTCCTCTTTTCTATGTATTTTTATAGTGGATGTTTTCCACCAGCATTAGATCATGCCTGTTCCTAAAATATCTGCCTGAGAGCTTTTGTTTCTCCATTGGGAGGAGACATCAAAGTGTTATCATCTAATTGATTTTGTGTTTGTCTTTTTATTCCATGAAAAATGAGGTCATCACAACACATGATAAGAAAAAACATTTAAAATAAATTAAGTCATAGCCTACAGCTTTACCAAAACCTATTCATATACACTGTAAACATTTTATTAGGGTTTCTCTAAAAAAGTTGTTTATATGTTGGGGTTTTTACCCAAAGTGTCGCGACATTTGAACATTGAAATACAGTGACACAGATCACTTGAATATAGAGATTGACTTAATTGTCCAATCAAGATGGGAAGCTTTGAAACTCCCTCAAGATTTACAGTTAGACAGATTGCATTCTTTCTGAGATAAGGCTGAAAAAGTAACAACTTAACTGTAAGCATATGGATTCCCTGTGCTGTCTTTCCAAATGGTGGTTAACTCATACAAATTAGTCTCTGAAAACTGAATGAGCAGATCTTCAGCTATCTTAATTAATTTGTTGAATGCAGATCTATATGATTTTATATTGGTCAGAGTTCTGATGATTTTAGAAACCTTTCAATTATAATTCCCAGTGTAATCAACTGGATTTCCACATAAAAAGATGAAGGATAGTAGATTGATGCATGTCAGCAACATGCTCTGAATCCATTTTCAAAGTCCACTTGAAAAGGAAGTGAGTTTTTTCCCCAGCACGACACCTGATTAATTCAAAATCACTCAGAGTATAAGTGTACACTAAATCATTTACTAAATAAGGTGCAAGCCCTTGAAGCACTGGATTTGAATGATCAAACAGCCCACAGGGGCCAGAGCAGAGATACAGAAAGCCGCAGCCACAAAAGTGACCCAAAGAGCCCATCAGTGGCATCATTTTGCAGCAGTGTAAGATCCTCTTAACGGAGCCCCAAACAGCACCAGAGCCCTAATGTTTCATGGAGTCAAACCTGAAATCAAACCAAAACTGCCCACTGCTGCCCTCTGCAGCCACATGTGTTGCAGAGAAAAGGGGAAAAGAAGAAAAAGAGGAAAAGGTAGGAAAGGATAAAAGAGTTACAAGAGACAAATAGTTGCAAGAGACAAGAGGTAGTTACTGCCTTAGGAGCTCCACATGTAGCATCATGTGTGTCTTTGTCCAGCAGGTCCAGAAGATGGTGGGTGTCCACACACAACACAAAAACATGAGACAGGACAAACAGAGAGAGACAAACAGACAGAGAGAGTTGCAGAGAGAGAAAACAGACAAAACCAGGCAAGAGACTGACAGAGAGAAACAAGACAGAGTTGTGCAGAGCATTGTGGAGACAGGGTTCAGACCTTCGTGAGGGGAGTTAAATTCTCTGTCCCTGTCCCCCACCTGATCATGTCAGGGGACAGGTAGCTGGGTCAGGCATGTCCCTCCTCCCTAGACAAGTCCAGACATGGTCTTCCGGCACTTCTGGTCTTGCCACTGAGGCTGGGGTCCATACACCTGCTTTGAGATGTTAAATCCATGCCAGGCCAGGTCCACACATCCATAAATTTATAATGTAGGTTTTTTTCAGTTTGCAGCAAATCTACTGAGAACAGAAATAGGACCATGCAGTGAAAAGAAATTAAGGGGGAAAATGTGTGCCTGCAGTGAATAATGATACTCAGTTGCAAGGCAGTACAGTTAAAATAGCATTTCTAGTGGAATATTCACCATAAATTTTAGGACCTCGTGATATTGTTCCTTTCATAGTTGTTCCAGAAGGAAGTTGTGAAAACTACATTTCCATAGCAAACCCCAACCCCTTTTTATCTTTAGTTAGAGGGCCTACTTCATGTTTCCAATGATGCTTTCTCCCTGGAAGTGTTCAAGGCCAGGTTGGATAAGATTTGAGCAACCTGATCTGGTCAAAGGTTTCCCTGCCCATGGCAGGGGGAGTGGAACAGATGTTCTTTAAGGTCCCTTCCAATCTAAACCATTCTGTGATTCCATAAAGAAATATGACTAGTTCTCTTATCACCTGAAGTTTCACTGATCTACTTGCAACTGCAATAGATTGCACTAAAAGCCCAACGAATATTTCCAAATCTATATTGTTAGTTCATTTATTTACATTGTGCAATAAAAAATGTCCAACTTCATAAACATAAGAAAGCCAGTTCCTGAGTTAGCGAGTGTTGAATGCTGAGGCCAGCACAGTTTCATAACATGTCTTTCACGGTAGTAAAGTGTTTCAGTAATATTTAAAAAATGAGTCAGTTATCCTGCTACTTCACACAGAATTCATAAACTCAGACTACACAGTCTCTGTAATTATTGCTGCTGTGCAGCCAGATTCACAGTACTAAAATTGTATGTCGATGTAAAACAATCGACATAAAATGCATTCCATTCTCTATAGTATTTCTTATGCATCTTCCCATTCAGGTAACTCATTTTATCCAGATTTTAGAGTACAAAATGTAGATCTGAGTTTTATATTGGACTTAATGATGTTTCTAACACTGCAATTTTTAAAGTAAATCTGTAGAATCTGCCTGTTCCTATAGGTCTGTATAGAACCCTACATTGCATTGCAAAAAGAATATAAATGTAATGGATGTAGTTCACTATTGTTTTGTGTTTGCTTTTAAGCAGCAGTAACTGTTTTCTTCTAGAACATGGCAATAGAGAACCAGTTGTGGTGACAAGTTGTTTGCATGAATTCATGGAGTAAAATTCACCTTTTAGGTAGTTCAGGCTGCCTTAATTGTTTATCAAATGGTAAACGACAGCCCGTGAGTTGGCTTCAACTCACAAGATGTTTCTACTTGACTTCCCAGGATTTTTTGCTTCCAGGTGAAAGGAAGCAAAATATTATTCCATTGCTCGTACCTGTAAAAGCAAGAGGTTTTCCTTCCACCATAAAATGGTTGGGAAGGGATAGCAACACTGCAAGGTAGCTGGGAAGAAATAAGTCCCCTCACCCTTGCTGCCTTACACTGGCTGTACCATGGACCCAGTGCTTTGGACGAGATAGTCAGTCCTATTCATCCAAGTCCTATTCACCCCAACTCATCAGACTTCATCTCTGCAGAAGTTGCACAGATGTGCATCTCAGTTCATCTCAAAGTGACACGATAGGGAGGTCGGTAAGAAGGGTATATTGCTGCTTGTAGAGAATCATCCAGTGCTGCCACCAGAAGAAATTTAATGACCCGGATGAGGGGATTGAATGTACCCTTACTAAGTTCATGGATGACACTAGGATGGGAGAAAGTGTCAGTCTGCTTGAGGTTAGGGAGGCTCTACAAAGGGATCTGAACAGAGAGGATCAATGTGATAAGGCCAACTGGATGAGATTTAACAAGGCCAAATGCAAAGTCCTGCATTTGGGACACAACAACCCCATGCAGTAGTACAGGCTTGGGGAAAAGTGGCTGGAAAGCTCCCTGGCAGAGAAGGACCTGGGGTTGTTGGTCGACAGCTGACTGAACATGAGCCAGCAGTGTGCCCAAGTGACCATGAAGGCTAATGGTATCTTGGCTTGTATCAGAAATAGTGTGGCCAGCAGACCCAGGGAGATTACTTTGTTCCTGTATTCAATACTGGTGGGACTGTACCTCAAATCCTGGGTTGAGTTTTGGGCCCCTGACTACTAAAAAGAAATTGAGATGCTGGAGCATGTCCAGAGAAGGGTAACAAAGCTGATGAAGGGACTGGAGAACAACTTCTATGAGGAGCAGCTGAGGGAGCTGGGGTTTTTTAGCCTTGAGAAGAGGAGGCTGAGGGGAGACCTTGTCACTGTCTAGAGATACCTGAATTGTGTGGAAATTGTTGTGGAAAGGTTGGTGTTGGTCTCTTTGACCAAGTGACAGGTGATAGAATGAGAGGGAATGGCCTCAAGCTGGGCCAGGGGAGGTTTGGACAGGATGTTAGGTAAAACTCCTTCACTGAAAGGGTTATTGGGCTCTGGAATGGCTGCACAGGGAGGTGATTATGTCACCATCCCTATAAGTATTTAAAAGACAAGTAGAAGAAGTGTTTGAGGATGATTTAGTAGTGGATAGGTATGGTTGAACTTGATGATCTCAAAAGTCTTTTCCAGCCCAGGGTTTCTGTGATTCTATAAAGCAGCACTTTTTACTGTGAGGATGACTGAGCAATGGCACTGGTTTCCCATGGAGGTGTTGACATCTCTATCCTTGGAAATATTCAAAAGCCACCTGGACATGGTCGTGCACAACTTGTTCTAGGTAGCCTTGCTTGAATAGAAGAGTTGGATGAGTTTTCTTACTGAGGTCTTTTCTAATCTCAACCACTCACTGATTCTGTAAAATTGAAATGTTAGTTGACAGACTGTTTTATAAGCTTTGTTTTGACGTACCTCAATTGTCTATAATAAGAACTTAGACACCTACATGTAGATGCCTAAATACAGATATACTCTTGAATCATATGAAACCCAGTTTATAGTCTTTGTTTAGCATAAAGAGTAGCACAAGTATTTAACTTATTTCTTAAGGAATGTTTCTTGAGCTGGTTAGCTTTTCTCTGGCTTTCATGTAGTTTTCTTTACTTCGTGGGTATTCTTCCAGTTGTTTCTGACAAATGGAGTAGAAGTTTATAATCTCCACGTAATATAGGGAAAGTATTCCTGAGAAGGACCTCCTAACTGTTTGATACTTCTTTGTATTTAAAACTTACAGCTTCTTCTCGAAGATCCATGACCACAGTGATGAGTGCTAGCCAATTACTGTGGCTCTTTGCTCAGCCCTATGTAAGATAAGATTATGCTATTTTTATAACCAATTTTATCTTCTCTTGTTCTTTTAACTCTCTACATTCCTGCTAAAACTTTATTTCAAAATAAAAAAAATGTGGCCCCAAAAGTGTGTCTACATCTCTTCTGATCTAGGTGCATTATTCTGCCATAGGCCAAAGACAAAAAAATGCTCAGCTGCAGAGCAGAGTTCCAAAACATCAGTGAGTAACATCAATAAGAAAATACAATGTCATTAGAGCAATCTGTTTGAAAGGAGACTAATTTTTTATTTGTTTGTTTTCTAGTTGTATTAGCTGCTTTAAAGCAAGTACCTGTTTCTTGAGATAACTTTGCTTTTCTAATATCTGTAGTCTTCAACAAGCTACAGTATTAGTTTTAGTCAATTGGTTTAGGTTTCAGGATCATCCAAATTGAAAGGCATGATATGTTAGAAATATTACAGGTAAATCTGGCCAAATATCATATTTACTAGCAGTCTTGTAAAAAATGTGGAGTTTACAAGCTGAAAAAGAAGCAAAAACCTTCTGACCTGCATACTCTTAATTGTTATTCGTAGCTATAACAGATTAGAAAATAATACTCGAAGTTAACAGGCATTATTTTATTTGAGACTGTTTAATAACTATCTCCAACAGATAGAAAAAAATGCATTGCAAAACTGGAATTCTTCTTGCAGTTAAGTCTGCTTTTTTTTTTCACTTTTACCTTGATATTGGATTATAGAGCAAGGTTAAAAAAATAAAAGAGAACCTCAAGCCAGATTTTTAAATCCAAAGACAGGCAACAAATTTAAGTGCCCTGATTTCTGAAATGCTGAGCCTCTGGCAAATTTCATTTACTATAAAAAGAGCTGCTCAGGGCTCAGCACCTGAAAATAAGGTCAACTATTGAGACACAACACTAAAGATGGATGATCCAGAGAGAGAGGTTATCCATAACCAAAGCATAATGTGATTGTACCTCTTTTGAAAGAGAGAAGATTTGGAACAGAAAAACAGAGGCATATCCTTTTTGTTAGTAAGCAGTAAGTGAAGTATCCCCAGGAAAAAGGAAAGTATCTCTATTTTACAAAGTATGAACATTGACGTTTTGTCTAGTTGTTTTTTTTTTTTAAACCAACCAAACAAAGAAAAACACATTGGACTGAAAGGGAGGGAATTTCAGGAAACAGAATGATCTGAAAAGTCAAACTTCAAACTATTGTATCAGTTTTCCCTTCTGTTGGCTGGTCTGCCTCTGCAGGCTAACACAACCCAGTTCTTTTTCTCCTTTTTTGCTGCATTTAGGTAGAAATGCTGCAGTTAGGTTCAGTCCTGGCAACAGCATGTATGTAGGATCAGAAGGTTCCATTAAAGGTAATTTTCCCTCTTTCTAAGCTGTCTCCTCAGGCTGAGTATAGCGGAACCATGATGTGTTTTGTTTGGGAAATTAAAAATGTTGAAAGGAGAGAAATAAAAAAGAATTTCTAGCAGTTCTGTCAAGTTGCATTGCTCTGACCCTTCATTTCCTTTTGAGTTTCAACATGTATTTTTTATCAGATTTTGCCTCTTAATTTTGAATCTTATGTGTCTCTCCTTCATAAAGCTATCCCATGGTATGAACTTTGCTAGCACTCACATTTAAAACTGTATTTTTCAAGGATTCTTTACTGAGCTATGAAAATTTGCTCTAGGCAGACATATGCCTCAGGGTTGAGATGCAGGAGGAGAATGCACAGTCTCCAAGGCCATTTTATGACATTATTTCTTTGTCCTCAAAGAAGCAGTTCTAACCTGAAATTTCCAGCAGTCTTTCCTGTAAAAGTGACATGGTAGGACAAGATCCCTGTCTGAAGTTAAGAGAGCCAACACAAATTAGGGCAGTGGTTCTGACTATTCTCTCATTTTCAAAGCTGGGTTATGACTTCAGAGAAGGAAGAACAAGAAAGAGTAGGAGAATTTTTGAGTTTAATTTATGTAGTGTCCAAACACAATGACAGAATGTGTTGAGGGTATACAGAAAGAACAGGGTTGGAAACTAAAGAAGCTAGTCATATATGCTCCTTTAGCTGACCTGTTTTATGGCAAACATTGGCCTTCGAATGTTCCCCAGGTGCTAAATAGGGAAACACTGATGCTGTTATCGCTAGTCAATACATCATCTTGGTTGTCTCTAGGGAGAGCAGGCTTTTTCCTCAGAAAATAAATGCATGTGGCATATGCAACTAAGTCTTATATTCTGTAAAGGATCATTGGGCACTGCAACATGTTGTCTGGGGAGGTGATTAAGTCACCTTCCCTAGAGGTGTTTAAAAGACGGGTGATTCTATGATCACCTGTGCCAAGCACAACACTGATGCAGAATAGGAGCATTTATAGAAAGCATAAAAAACTGCCCTGTAAAGTATAGCTGCAGGTATGTAGCCCAACCTCTTTCTCAAAGCTGGATTCACTTCAAAGTTGGGCCAGACTACTGTTGGCCTTTATTCAAGTAGTTTTGGAAATTTAAAAGAATGGCAATTCCAAAGCATTTTTTGCACAACCTATTGCAATTCTGAACCATTCTTACAGTGAACCGCATGTATTTCTCATTATGCCCATTTAGAATTTCTTCACTTGTTCCCCAAAGGAAGGACTGCCTCAGAAGCAGATTATTCCAAGTCCCATGAGTACTCTGATCTTCTCCTGGCATATAATAGGGATATACTTTTCTGACATGTGACTTGCAGTACAGCTGCAAATTTTTGTAACTTTCCAAATGCAGTCTGGACATAAATTTTCTATGTAATATAAATTCTGTCAATCACTTCATAATATTGCCATGTTATCTTTAATGTTAAAACCTCAACATTAATTTGCTGAATCTGATTATTTGATTTAGGGTGAGTTTTTTGATTTGTAAACCGGTGGTGCTTGAAAATAATACATGGAATCATGTAAAATTGTAACTGTAATAAAAGAATATTTTATTCTTTTTATTAAAATTATACTGCTTTGATGACAATTTTATATAGCTGGTGTTGTTTGGAAGGCATGCAAGGAATGTTGAGAGAGCTGGCGGATGTACTGGCCAAACCCCTTTCCATCATCTTCCAGCAGTCCTGGAGGACTGGGGAAGTTCCTCTGGACTGGAGGCTGGCTGATGTTGTGCCCATCTATAAGAAGGGTCGCAGGGAGGATCCAGGGAACTACAGGCCTGTCAGTCTGACCTCAGTGCCAGGGAAAGTCATGGA
>WAAB01016658.1:0-24716 GCA_013389865.1 Piaya cayana | reverse complement strand
TAGAGAGGAGGGAGCTGGCCTCTTCTCCCAAGTGACAGGGGACTGGACAGGACAAGGGGGAATGGCCTCAAGCTCCGCCAGGGGAGGTTTAGGTTGGAGATTAGGAGGAAGTTTTTTACGGAAAGGGTCATAAGGCACTGGAATATGCTGCCCAGGGAGGTGGTTGATTCGCCTTCCCTGGGGGTGTTTTAAGTTACGAGTAGATGAGGTCCTGAGGGACATGGTTTAGTGTTTTGTGGGAGTGGTTGGACTCGATGATCCAGTGGGTCTCTTCCAACCCGGTGATTCTGTGATTCTGTGAATATTAGTATTGATATTGTGTTATATATATAGACAATCTAATACTAAAGTACAGCTATAAAAATTCTTATTTTCACAATTTCTTCAGCAACTATTAGTTTCAAAGTCAGAAGCCAAAAAATGCAGTTATGTGGATACTTATGTCAACTATAGCATTTCAGATTTTACTGACCTTATAGTCTATGAGAAAAAATATCTTCTAGTGAAGGTTTAAGATTTATAAAGATCCACAAAGATTTTACAATATAAAAAATTTCTTGTTGGAATAACTTTAAATATGTTATTATTTATCTCTTTAAAGGCACATTTGTGTTAGTTGTAATAATGTGAATTAAAGCATACAGAAAATAGATATCTATTACCTACAAAATCAACAAAATAAATATGTGTTATATGCTGCCATCTTATGGTAGTACAAGCAACATGGTTTTTGATGGAATAGTATACCATACAGGAAAAATTATCAGAAAAATAGGTAATACTTTTCCTATCAATGAGCTTGTATAAAGTCAAATAAATTTCACTAATAATACAATTTTAACTGTTTTCTAAAATGTTACTGAAAATAATTAAAATTTCTTTTGAAAATATTTCACTGAATCTCTTTATCCTAAGAATGAGGGTGATAGTTAAGAGGTAGTGTTTCAAAGGACATACTTATTGGAGATCTAGATATTCCTGACAGATTTGCATAAATACTTATTGAAGTAGTATCCTTGTTACATTTCTAACATGTTGGCATTCTGTCTGTTTTTCTGGGCAGAAGGATAATCATGTTTTCTATAACCAACTAATACCAAAATGTATCTATTTTTATAAGTATTTTTAAAAGTCATCTCATAAGTAGTGAAGGAATATGTGTCTTTCACAAAACACTTATTTAAAGTGTTTATATGTTGCTGTGGGATAGCATGACTGTCACCTACACATATCCAGGGAACACTTAGGAGAAAAATACATACAAATCTGTTAAACCTGAAGGGACTACCTTTGCATAGGATGTCTATGAACTATGCATTACTATAAAGTGGGAGACAATATGAGGCTAATGTAATCACACAGCTTCATTTGCCTTATCCTTTACTCTTTTTCTAAGCACCTGCCTCTGGCCCCTGTTCAGATGGATCTTTGATCAGGTTCAGCCATTGCCACGTTTACTAGCAGAAAAGCAATAAATATGAATTAGTATTGCAAATCTGATCCCAGACAAATGTGATGAAAGAACAATGTGTGTGCACCTTTTTGACAGATAAAATCAAGCCTTTACATTTACTGGAAAGCGATCTTAAGTATTTAGCAACAGCTTCAAATTTATTTACAGCACAAGGACAAACAATCTCTTTCGATGCAAAAATGTAATTTTCTGTTTGTTTATTTTTGTGTTTTCAGCTACACAAAATACAAAGCACAAGTGCTCAGTTGATGAAAGTTTCAGACTGAAAACAGAAAAGTTTATTTTTAAATAAATCTGAATCTGTGCTCTAGACCTCAGCTGGAAATGGATTTAAAATTGACAAGCATAACAGCTGAATGGATGTGCACTGTTTTGAAGTGGCCAACTTCAGATGATCTCAACAACCTCTAAACTCTTAAAGATAACAGGCTAAATGAAAACACATATTCTAAATTGTGCAGAACTTTACATTGTAAGTTGGCACACGGTAAATTTAAAATCAGTTCAGTGTTGAACAGGAAGCTAATGTAATTCTCTCAGAAGTCATGTTTAATCCTGAGACCTTCTTGTGCATGCTGAGTCATGGCATCTGTATTTTATATGCTTAGGAAGAAATTGCATTTAGGAGAAATACTCAGAAAGTCGTGCAGCAATCCAGCTCTATATGTTAAGATGCTGAAACAACATATGGTACTGGATGCAGTAATGAGATTTTGTGAGCTGTAGCTCGGTGTACTAAATCTGGTCTTGAAGTTCCAAGGTCATATTCTTTAGTCTGTTCCTTATATGATGTGTCACTTTACAGTAGTATTTCCTGTTTTTAAAGTTTGTTTCTTTGTATATTATTTTCTTCCTTTCTTCAAAATAAATAGTAGAGGATTAAAAATCTTATTCTCTAAGGAATCATCTCAACTTTTGATAAACTTCCTTGTGTTTTAGATATTGGATGAAGGAAAGGTTTGGGGAACTAGGTAAATACAATTCCTTTCAAAAGAATTGTGTAACTTTTTCTAAACCACTATTTCATATTTGGATGCTCCAACTCTTATTTTTGTTTTATTTGTATATTTTTGTCCTCTAGTTGTGAGAACTCATTGTCCATAATAAAAAGCTTACATTTTCTTAAAATTGAATGCAAAGACCAAAACATTATTTATAGATCCTACTAGAGCTACTACATCTTGTGCTTTAATAGAAGCTTTATATTTTAAGCAAAATAGATGTTCAGCTTATACCTTAGATCTAAATTTTAAAATAGACTAAATAGACTTAGAAAAATCTTTGCTAATGTAAACCTGCTGACCAAAAATAAAAAGACAAACTAAGAAAAATATGTAAAATTACATTATGAAATGTGGTGTTTGGTTGAGATAATTTCTGTGGTTTACCACCATTTAGGTGTAATTAATTGTAACTGTATTTTACCGTATTTTTCACATTATACTGATGAAATCATAAGAAAACAAACCCCACCACAAACATTCACTGCATTACTGAATAAGCATTTGTTTATTTTTTTACTTCCTTACCCCTCTTGCTGTTCAGACTAAATTTGTTATTATAGGTTCCCCACACAATTGTGAAGCACCTTCAGTCACTTTTTTGAGCAAAAGCAGTGCTTTAAACTTTTTGTTATTCAGAACAATGGATACTATTTTATGTTCAGATTTCTTTGTGCTTCATTTTTTACGTATTTTTTCTAGTCGTCTTAAGCACCGCTACTGAATGACACTTGAAAATGTGAAGCATCTGTCCTTCTAAAGTACTTTAAGAGCATCCAGTGTGATGCTGGGCTTTTACATGCTTTTTTTTTTTCAAGTTGTTCATAATAACTTGAGGACTTATGTATCACATTTCAGAATGACTAGAGCAATTCTCCTGTTGTGTTTCAGAAGACATGTGTGCATGTTTTTATATGATACATAGTGCAGCAGAGGCACAGTTGCCTTCAATGTTCTTTCTGTTGTTAGGCTAAACAGTTCAAGTAACAATCAAAGCAACAAACATGCATAGACATTTAACCTCAGTATTAGTTCTTGTTTTAATAAGTTAATATCAGTGACTCCTCCGTTCAGTTTTGCTCATTCTTCAATAAAACCTGGTCATTGGTGGTTTTGTTCAAATCTCCTTAGAAGAGTAGGTTAAGATGAAGAATTTAATTTGTTTCTTCAAAGTACTCATATTATACTAAACTATAGATAATCAGTTTGTAATAAAGAACATTGAAATTNTTAAGGCACAAGTGGACGAGGTGCTGAGGGGTATGGTTTAGTGTTTGATAGGAACAATTGGATTTGATGATCTTGTGGGTCTCTTCCAACCTGGTTGTTCTATGATTCTATGAAATAGTCTAATAATAGCCTAATAATATTGAAGTTTTTACGGTAGTTTTGAAGGGGCAAAGATGGTGTTTTTGCATGAGTAGCTGTTTATTTAAGCCTTTACCTTGAACTTTAGCTTTTAAATGAAATGTTTATACTTGGGTATGATAGCAAAAATAATCACAGTAACATATATACATAAGGAATCCCTGACAAATTTAAGCCTTGAAATACCACATATACTTGGTATACATCTTAATTCTCTGCTGACCTGGATGAACAGGTGTAAGAATAACCTAGTTAAGCAAATTTCACTCTCAGCTATTTACAGAATGTTTATTCTTTGCATGCCTATATTCATAATAAATTATACCTCTTTTTTGCAGCTCTTAAAAATAATTCCCAGTACATCAAAGGGATGAGAGAAAAGTCACATTAGGAATTCTTGTAATGACCCCTAAAATAATTAATCATTCTCTCATACCTACATTTCAGGCTACAGTTATGCATTTGCGCACTAACCAACATAAAAACTTAAGAGTTGAAAAAATAAAGAAAACTGAAAAGGTACATGAGACATTCAGCTGGCATTTCGTATCAAAAAATGATCTCTGTCCTTCCAACCTTGTTCGCAAAGATAGATATAAAAAGTCTGTTCTGGAATTCATACATATTTTATACTTCCAGACCAGTCTTTGCTTGGGAGTTATCTGCAGAAAAGAAGGAAAGCGATGTTGGACAGCAGCAGATATCCTGTTTCACCACTTTAGTATAAAGACAGTACAAAGAATTGGATGGGTCCAAGTGAAAATCTTACAGCTGTAGACATGAACTCAAATGCCTTGCAGACGTTATAGCTGACATCTTTTCCAATTTCTTTTAAATATTCTGATAAGCATCAACGGTAGAAGGTGTTATTTAGCTAAAACTGCTAGGACAGATTTCACTAGCACAATTTTTAGTGACTAAATTAAAAATATTTTTTTACTGTGATCATCTCTATTACTTTAAAATTTTTGAACATTGCTTGATATAATTTATTCCTACATTTTTTACTTCATCTCCTCACCTGGCAGTGGTGATAAATCACAAACCCCTCATCTTTCTTTTCATTAAAATCTTATTAATGGAAATTAATGACAAAGGACTGTGTGGATACTGGAAACTGAATGTTCTATTTAAATTCCTACCTTGCTTGCAAGTTCCCCTTTTTCTTTTCCTTTCAGACATTTCCCTTACTGCTAATAAAATGTATTGAGGGCTTTATGATTAAACCATATTAGTTACAACAGCTGTAAATTCTTTGCAAATGCCTAAGGAAGAACTGGTTAGAGTTAAAGCTGATTGTTTGGTTTTTTGTTGGTTTTTTTTGTTGTTGTTGTTGTTGTGCCTATACTACTTTTATCCCATGATACTCTGCAGAGTGACTACACAACTAAATATACTACTAAACATTATCTTTCATTAAAAAAGAATTTTCCTGGGCAATTAGTGGTGTCTTTTGTTGTACCACTGGCATGCAGTGATCAGGTAAGATTAATTCATTCTCTCTCATTCCTTTCTCCCTCTTTCTTTCTATAAGTAATGTCCTGTCCTTGGAAGAGTATTGTTGTTCATGGTATTTCTTTCACATTGATAGTTTAGGAATGGATAAGCAGCAATATGCAAAAGATTGTGAAGGAGGTGGATTTTGTGTGTCTCTAGCAAAAATTTCATTAAAGCTCTATCAGATTCATTTACCAGTCTATTAGTTTGTAGGACACTGTCCTTCTTCCATTTTAGCTTTAGATTGCAGTAGCTATTGGATGCAATTCCCAAATCTTGCTTCA
Source organism: Piaya cayana (assembly GCA_013389865.1). Classification (NCBI taxonomy): domain Eukaryota; kingdom Metazoa; phylum Chordata; class Aves; order Cuculiformes; family Coccyzidae; genus Piaya; species Piaya cayana. The sequence goes on along the minus strand of WAAB01016658.1, from coordinate 19,092 downwards.
TCCTGCACATTTAGTCTTGAGCTATACACTTTCTTTCAGCCTAAGCGTACAGCAATATCTAGCAAATTATATGAAACAGAAAAATATGTTTTATAGAATGGATTCTCTGTGTTGATGCCCTGACAGTCAAGGATTCTAAAGTCAGATGTAAATTAAAGATCTGTATTTCTGTAGGAAAAGCTTGAGTTCTAGGATACAGTATTTAACAAATAGCTTTGTTCATTGTAAACTTTTGAGCTGCAGCACTTTGTTAATGGCAAATACTGAGAGTTATTCCATTGGTGGTAAATGAAAAGTTTCCGTTTATTGAAAACACAAGATTTGTCATAAATCAAAATTGAAAAGGGTTTGGGGTTTTTTTCCTCTCTAACTTTTGTGAATCCCAAAGTTTTAAATTAGCATGTTTCTGACATCATCTCCACCAATGACTGATCCTTATCATTCATTACCACCAGAGTTTTGATATGACTGGATTCTGTAAAAGCAGATTTAAAAGATACTTTTTTTGCATTTACTATTGAGTAGGAAGTAGTATGAGAAAGTCAGTCTGAAAAGTAGATATTTTTGCCAAGATCTGTATCTCTACCCTGGGAGATAGATGATAAATCTTCATCTATACAGTTTGATCCATATTATTGTACATGTCCTAGAACTTTATACATCCAAAGTTCTTATAAGCCACTGTTTGAGGTGTTTCTCCCCTATGCGCATGCTTGGAGGTATTCAGCTGTTACAGAGGGCCTCTTTATTCACTTCTGTCTGTGGTGTACCACTGTATTCTGTAAGCATAATTTGCCTTGCTGTGATGAAGCAGCTTTTTTTTTTTTTATTTAATACTGGTCATAAAAAAGCTAAGCAGAAATAAAATACAATTTAATTTAATTATTTGCAATACTAATTTCCTACACAAGCATCAAAAATCACTAGGCTATAATATTATATATATTTTAACAAATATATTATAGTATGGTCTGGCTTTTATGCCAGTAGTGAAACCTATTGTAAACAAGATGTCAGACCTTATCCTTATGTTTGATTACTGTGCACGTGCATTCAGTGGCTGTTTTCCTTGGGGAGCAATAAAAATAATGGTAAAACTAAGCAAGTTACAGAAGTGAAGCCAGTAAATTAAAAATATTAATGCAGAGGTATATTCTATCAGAATTATTTCTTGTAAGCCAGATTCCTAAATATATACAGAAACTGTGCAGGGAGAAGGCTGTGAAAGTCAAAGGTGTATCATCTCTTGAGTTTCAGAAAATGCTTCAAAGTTTCAGCTATGCTATTTTTATTAGCTGGAATTTTTGCATAGAAAGACTAACCATTTTCTATCTTGACTCTTGCAATACATTTTTAATGTGATTAAATTGCTCCACCATGTGCTTTTAAAAGAACATCATGAAATGCTGGTTTTTTTCCTCCATACCTTTCTCTTAATATTTTTTTTTTCACAAAGTGGGTCTTCATGTTCTGTTTGTAGTATAGCTTAATAGTTTGTTTCATTAATGATGTTAAGAAATATATGGGTTTTAGGTAATAAGGATTTGAAACATGGCAGTGTGACTGTCACATGAAATCTGACTTAAATGCTTTGAAAATAATTGCTAAAATATCATGGAAAAAAGCATTGAAGCATCTATATTTTTAGTCTCATTTTTTAGTTGGAAGTAACTGCACACACTGTACAAGGTTAGTCTGATTTTTTTAGGATATTTAATGTGATGTCTAAGCTCTTGGCATACATTTTATGTAATTCTATAATGTGTTTATGAACCTTTGGATTGGTTTTTTTGGGTCATTCTGATGACTAAACAAATTATAAGGCCAACCTGATTTTTAATGAATCTAGTCTAATTGAGTAGGTGTTACCTTTCATATTAGTGAACAATAACCACATACAGTTTGAATATAAATCCATATAAAGTACATCACAACATGCAAATCTGTTTTGTCATTACTGATGCAGGTCTGTGAAGCCCAAGAGTAGAGCAAATACTAACATTTTGCCTTTAAGTGTTCAGAAACATAAAATAAATGAGGCATGGCTATTGATTGTCTTTGGCCTACATTATCTGCCCAGGAACTATTAAGAAGGCTTTTCTATCTTCCTTTCATGCCTCATTTTCTCATACTGTCTAATGAAGAGCTTCACTTAAACTATAATGTGCTACTGTCTTAAAAGTACATTTTTATGGCACTAAAATGCCATAGTTGTGCATTGTGGGACTTTTACTGCTGTTTTATTGCTATGTTGCATTGTACTGAATAATAAAATTTTGTAGTGCAGGAGTTACTTCCTTAATTAATTTTTACTTTTAAATTATATGTTGTCCACTTCAAAAGCAACCTAGGATCTACTGTGAGAAAGTAGATTGTCAGCTTTTTCTCTGGATTTCAAATTGTCACACATAAGGCTGTCTGTTAGTAAACTGGAATTGTGGAACGTCCACACATTTGAGCTTTGTAGGTGTTACTGAATTTTCAAGACATGGCTTTTTGTATTACAAATGAAAATGTTCCTCCTGCACTAGTGAGAGCTGATATTGGTCTGCTTTCTTAAAGTCATATATTCTGGTAGATGAAAATTGATTTAGTTTTTAAAGTCATTTGGCAATGAAAATAAAAGAAAATAACAGAATTTAATTAAAAATATTACCTAGCTACTATAAGCATGTACTAAAATACTTGGTCAAAACTTACAATCTGACTGTGAGAGGTGATAGTGGTTAACCTTGGCAGACTACTTTGAGATGGTCTTCAGACCATAAACTATTGTTACAGGGTCTGTAATTTATTGAGCTCATTAAGTACTTATCTAAAATGCCCTTCAGTGCTAGATTCTAAAGTTTCTGGTCACTTGTAATTTTTTTCTAGAATTTGCAGAATATAATTTGGACTCAAGCTTTTGATGCAACATAGGAATTTCATCTGGAATAAAATTCTATAAAATTATCAAAAGTGAAAAAAGAGAGATATCTGAAATTACACATGAAATGTTTTTCCTCTATTATGTTTTTCATTTTCAGAGCAGAGGTTTCCCAAGAAAAATGTCACTATTTCTTCTATGCAAGGTATAAAGGAAAAAAAAACAAAACAAAAGACCAGTTAATCTGGACCATTTGTTTACAAAGGAGACTAAGCATCTCAGCAAAGCTTGAATTCTGAACCTGAGCCTTAGGATTTTCTGGAACTTACCTCTTGTGGGCACTATAAAATCCCCATCTGTGCACCTTCCTGAGAGGATGAGGAATAAATCTATGATGCTTCTGAGCCTTACCTGGAGCAATGTGATTTGACTTGGATAAACCTAATTTTTAAGCAGGTAGCTTTTAGGATGCTGAACTCAGACCACAAATCAGTGTGTCAGAAATTCAGGTGCTTTACTTACCTAAGCTCCTAGGCTGAGGAAGACTGAAGTGCCTTGAAGGTAAAACCAAGAGTCATCAATTCAATAATATCAACAAAATTTTATCATGCATACGCTTTCTAAGTTAAAGAAATATGGGGTTGGCATACATTTGTTTTCCCAGATTTTCTTTCTAATATTTCCATGTTTTACTTGCAAGGCCATTGCTGAATTTTGCTAGGTCTATCTAATGTATGTGCTTATGCAGTCACATTATTGGAAAATACATTCTATGTTTTTGTTAACATGACAAAGCTTAAAATCTCTGCCTCTGTATAAAACTCATTTTATGCACATTCAGCCGTAATAAAATCATAAACTTCTGTTTTAGTCTTACAGGTTTGGTTGTTGCTGAAGCTATATTTAATTTCTCATGTATATTTTTAGTACTAAGAAATATGAAGGGGATAGTGTACAATGTTCTAAGGTAGATTTCTGATAGATTTATGTCCAAGTTGCTAAATTTGTTCAAGATCATACCAAATATAATCTTTACTTAACTGTCCAAAGTGTTTATTTCTGCAAGTTGCATCCCAATTTCCCAGCTGGCTTTCAGTGCAACTTGAAAACAATAAAAAATTTATTAACCTGGAGGTTGATCATTAGCCTCTTGGTGTCATGTACTACTTCAGTCATCTCTCTTGTTCAACAAACTGATTTACTTATCATAGCCTTTATCTGTAGATCACATTTTCTAAACCTTTCATTAATCCTGTTTCTCTTTTGGATTGTACCTGTCTTGAGTAAATTTTCTTGGGAGTTTAGCATTTCTTATTTAATATCAGCACTCAGTGTGTCTAAATAATGGTAACAAAAATAATGCAAATACAAATAATTACATATAAGTTATTACATTTGAGATATAAATATAGCAGAAATGTAACATACAGAAATATTCATAGCTTTGGTTATTAGAGGAGATTTAGGCACATGAAGAACAGAATGCAACTGAGCTGGAGATAAAAGTTCACTAAAGTACTAATATAAGAGAGACCTACACAAAGAGTATAGCCTGATTGAAAAAGTACTTAATGTATAGCAAGCTGAAGCAAGAGACGTAGAACTGTGAAGTAGCCTGTATGTGAAATTTGCTAACAGCAGTATTGTATCATTCAAAACAAAGAAGTGCTTCCAGGTAACAAACAAAGGAATAATCACTAGGCTACTGATTAAGGTCCCTGGACAAAAATCCTGAGCAAGGAAAATACAGAAGATTAAAAGCTTTATTATTATTTGTGTATTACTTCTAATAAGTTCTAGTGATAACTAAGTTTTATGGGTTAAGTTTTTTCTTAAGATTACATTAAAAACAATTAATATATTAGTTTGGGAACACAGATTTTCAACACTTTAAAATGCAAGAACAAGAAGTCTAGTTATGTTTTCATTCTGTAAACAAATATTAAGTATGGAGGAAAAGAAAGAAAATCCTGTGTGCTTTATTGAGATACTGTAAGAACAGGTTTATGTTTTATAGTCAAAGATTTATTCTCTGTCTGATGGTAAGCATGATGGGATTTCCTAGACAACAGAAATTGTGTTTCTACCTGTGATAGCTCTGTGTTGTCCAAAATTTGGTCTTGAACAGTGTATGCATTGCAACTGATTCTGCCTGTGTATCCTTGGGTTTATATATGTTGGGAAAACAGAGATTACGCTGCTGGGAGTATCTGATACTAATAAAATGCCAGCTGCTCTGTATATTAATTAGTCTACTGTTAAATCTGACTGGATTTAAAATTTGCAAACAAAAGGGGTCCTGAATTAATTCATTAAAAATGCACTTAATGTGACTAATTTGTTCTACATATAAGTAAACAGTATCACTATGTATACAAAACACATCCTAGACTAGTTTTATGGACAGTGTCACAAAGCTGATGTGATGTAGTCATGGCTGACTACTGGAGTGCGCCTCTGTCTTGGAGGTAGAGGTGATCAGAAACACTAGCCCAGATGAACCTGGATGGTCCTTTAAATTGCTTCCTTTACTTGATAACTGTTATTTTTTATTTATTGTTAAATAACTATATTGTTGTGCCATCAGCAAGTTGCCAATAGGCTAGAAACAAGCACAGTACACCCCGTGTGAAAATGAGGGGTTGAATTTACCTAGAGGACTATTTTTTTTATTCAAGTAGTTCGAGAAACAGTATTTAAAGGCATGTATTTGGCAGTGAACTTTTCCCTTTTGATGTTTGCATTAAAGGTAGTTTGTAATTAGTAGGAAATATTACTCTCAAAAGTTATTAAGATAATTTTTTACTAACTGGTTTATTTTCCATTTACATCTTGATAGTGGAAAGTCAAAAATTTCAAAATTCTGCATTGCCTACTCATTAGTCACTAACAGTTTAAATGTAACAGTGCTCTGATATTTATCTCCAGGATTCAACTCTGTTCTTCCTTCCAGATAAGCTGTGGTTTAGTTGATAAGATGAGATAAAGCCAACATTGGAAAAAGGGTGAAAGTCTTCAGTGGAAAGGAGAGAAAATTATATGTTCAGTCTACTGTCTTATATAGTCCTGAAGATTAAATCTGACATCTGAAAAGATAAGGGTAATACAGAAGTATTAAAAAGCATAATCCTGCACCCTTCAAGTACATGAAGGTTGGGGTTTGAGTTTGACTAAAACAATAGGGCTGTACAAGATGTTAGGCTCGAGAAAGGAAGTGATAAATATAACTGCGTGGTTGGACATAAAGATAGAACTGAGCACAATTCATAGCAGTAGTGGAGGGACTAAAATAATCCACGCTTGAAAGGCACTTTTTACTGTAGTACTTTATGTATTTTTCTCAATACTTAACAATTATAATTAAAATAATTAGGAATCTATGATGAGTTCTATTTGAAATAATCTTTAGGTTTTGCAGTTTAGTGTGATCCAATTTCTCATATTTCTCTGCACGTGAAATGTAGGCACAACTGCAACCCTGGGTGCAGCAGCTAATATAACCCAAGGAGTCTGCTCAGAAAATTATTGTTGCACAGTTTAAACTGGTTCAAGTCTAAGACATCCCTGAGGAAAGGTTATTGCAAAAATGCACTGGTATATTTCAGATTTGTTGTTGTGGGAAATACAAGAGAAGCCAACATCAAAGATACAAACTGTAAATATGAGGTAATCTTATTTTGTGTGGTTAACTGTTTGGCAGTATGAGCAGTGAATAAGTAGAAATTTCTGCATCTGGCATATTTACATTTTCCCCAGGGACAGAATAGTACCTGCCTGTGGGGAGAACCCTACACCTCACCTTACCAGAGACTCAAAGAGAATTTTTCAGAATTTGCACTTTAACTTAGCATATTCCTAAATAAAGATGCTACCTGTTAGGATAAAAATAATGCCCTTGTTTAGTAATTGAGGAGCATAGATGGAAGGTAGCCCCATCATTGGCAAGAAGCGAAGGGTCTGAAATTTTAAAAGGTCTGAGATAAGCCTGTTCTAATGTTTTATGAAATCATTTTCTAAGGCAGAACTTATGTAAAATTGTGCATTTTTTTCTCTAACACCGATCAAAATAAAAAGAGCAGATTTAACATAGTTGGTTGCAATTTTGGCATTACTAAGAACAGTTCCAGGTTTATTATTTTTTCTTCATCTAGTTTCCCAAAACCACTGTCAGCAGCAGTAAAAGTTTACAGCTTAGTTTAATATCATTGTGGTTGTGCATGCGAGTTCCATAACGTAACATATTTTGTTAGAACTTTTACTTAATTAAAAACTTCAGTTGCACAGATTCATGCTTTATCTATCCGGCTGCCACACCAACACCTGCCTGCTGCAATTTTTCAGGTTTTTCATTTGTTTGTTTATATTGGAATTCATTTTTTTTTCCAAATGCTCTTTTCAAAATACCTGTAGCACACACACACAAAGCACTTTATGAACAAATAGCCTATTGCCTTGCAGATGTGAGTTTCAAGAAGAGTGCTTATGGTGTACGAATGTAATCCATTAGAGTGATAAAGGCTTCAAGGAGTAACGATCTTAATCCCAAGAAAACAATTTTTTTTAAACTTATCCAGGTGTCTAAAAATCCATTAGCTTGTATCCCTTTCAGACACTATCAGTAAATTCTGTAGTTTTTCAGAGCTACCTTTGCTGCTCATTTCTTACTCTCTAGGCATATAATTCTCAAGAACTGGTGTGTTAATCCAGTGGACAATTTTCTTAGGAAGATTTCTTGTTTCTAATGAGATTATTGTCATATGTTATTGTCAGTTACTGGCTTTTTGGCATAAGAAATCACAGGTAAAGAGACACTGTATTTCTGAACTAATAAATAATAAAAATACAGCTGCTGTTAATGAGTAAAAATCTGATTTATGGCTTCTATGAAGTCTTGCTTGTGTGACTTTTCAAACAACAGATTAAATTCTTCGCTTGTACTCAAACAAGTCATGCTTTATGATATCCAGCACCTGCAAGCTATCTAGTTTTTCTATTAAAAATTCCAGGGGTGACTACATATGGTCAATTTCATAAAATAGTTTTCAAGCCTACTGCTCTTACGTGCTTTATTGTGTCTTTTTCATGTCATAACTTCGTTCTCCTTTTCAGTTGTGACTAGAGAAACATCTTGACCTTTCAACTGAGACGTACACATGTGCACAGTATCCTTTTAGAAAGTGTGCCATTTATTTTTAATGTAATCAATGTGATCTTTTCTGTTAGGTGAAGGAGTGCTCCATTTAATGCATACATTTTGACAAATCAATTAAGACATTTAGTTTCAGCTGTTGCTAACACTTGAGATGTCTGGTTGCAGATACATGCAGGTCTGTTAACTGGTTAATAGCTTGATAGTTCATCTATTGGTGACCGCGGCTGTTTCTGCAGGTGCTGTCTCATTTTCTCTGTGGCACACAATTAAAATCAAGCCTCAACATTCTTTGATTACCCTAACTAAGTATATTTGTCCATAAATAGTCCCTTTGAAATTAATATGTGCTATTTAGTGAGAGATAACAGATTGCTTCTCAATATTTTAAGTTGTGGTAGGATGTACTTGTATGACAGCATAAAAAATAAAATAAAGTCCTCAAATTTCAAATTTTGGCTTTTGATTCAAATGTTTATCATGTCCTCAGTCATTTTGTGACATTACGACGTTGGTAAATGTGTCTGATTTCTCAACTGGGAAGGTATCTAAATTACTTATCAAAAGTGTGATTTGTCCATGAGAATTCCTTTGTTTGCTCAGATCAGATGTTAAGCTTATCAGTAGTCGGCTTCCAGTATCACTAAGGAAAACCAAGGGTGCGTACATAAAGTGAGCAACTTCTTTGTAAACCCTCCTAGATTCCAGGACTGACTGTTTAAAAATCTGAGATAAATATCACCAGTAGGCTTAATACATGCAACTTTAATAGTCATAAGCATAGTCCAAAGAATAATAGTTTCTGTGTTTGATCGTTGTTCATAAGTGATTATCTTAGTTCTTAACTAGTCATATCTTTACATTTTTGTGGGAAAAAAAGAAATATTATTTGCTATTGCAGATACTGTACTACAATGTGTTTTTCTCCAAAATAAAAGTGAACAAATATGTTGTTGTAGGACCAGTATATACTATCATTCACTTAAGATACAAAAAAGCTGTGTTCTATCCTATGAATGAAATGTGAGCTATACTACTACACATATTTCTGGAATGAATGATTGATTACAGCTCTTTTAAAGTAATTACAGTCTATATTATATCTCTTGAGTCTGCTGCCTTTTTCTTTTTTTTTTTTTATTTCATTACTTTCTGATCATATTGTGGCACTTCTCCCACTCTGCTAAATTCCAGTCACATATTAGAAAAATACTTGGGTCTTTTTGCTTTTTGCAAGACTTGTAGTAAGTGTATCTAAGAACAAATGAGCATTAATTGGCCGGAGACATATGCAAACTGGAAATTTGATATCTAATATGATAAAAGCATAGATCTAAAACAGTCTTTCTGTTAGTCCCATTTGTCTGGAGACATCTAAATTAATATTTAGAAAGACCATGTAACATGATTACCCAGATGTGAGGGCTGCAGGAAATTCTTCCTATTAGGATGTCTGTTAGCCCACTAGGAAAATATGATGCAACATATTTTGTATCTTTGGATGGGTGTTTACATTGAAAGAACTGAAAGAGGTTCCTACACTGAAACTTTTCTTTAGGGAGAACTTATTTTGATAAAATATCTCAAATTCCAACATCTGTGAATCAGATTGTAGAAAAATAGATAAAAACAAATAATGTAGAAGAGGTGATATTCACAGTTACTGAAATAAGATGCTGCTGAATCACAGTAATAAACCGGCAAGGTGTTATTACCACAGGAGTAACAAAGAAGTTGCACTTGCCACTAGAGTAACAGATCTATTATTCATATAGTAACAAATTATACAGAAAAAGGAAGGTGGTCTTTCACAGTCTAAATTTGATTATTCAAAAGTCATAAGCTATGTGAAAGTGTTGTAATTGTCAAGTAAAATGCATTTGGAGATATATCTATCCTTCTATGTAAGCAGTTGTGGTTTCTAAATTAAACATTCCCCAAAACAAAGGTGTCTCACACATTTTTAAGTTTTGGAACCTAAGTATACTTGGCATACCTAACCCAACTAGACTTCTTACGGGAAGATTGCATTCTTTGGGAATTAATTTCTAAGGTCAAGGAAAAACCAGAAAGAACTTCTCCAGCAATGATTTCCCATGCTTTCTAAACTGTATTGCACTGATTATTAGCAATCAGTGTTTCCACTTTACTTAGTTTCATTTTTTCCATTGTTACTACTACAATTTCCCACTTTTCTGAGGCTTCACTAAACATTGCATTGTAAGTAGTAGAACATTCAGAGAACAGTATAGAGCATCAGAGTTCAGTAAGAATATGCCTTTGTGAAAATGCTGGCAGTCTTCAGGATGTACGTATCTGGTGAGGGTGAAGGGAGTTTCTGTTTTCCTTTTGGTGTCTAGTATATGCTGAAAGCATGACATACAGGTTGTAGAAATGAACTACTGCTTATTGTGTATTATTGCTCTACCATGCTTCCAGGATATATTGTAATATTTTTATGTGTTCTTTACTTTGTGAATAGCTCTTTTTACTTAGATACTGGTTCAAGATTAGGGAACATGGGAAGATCTATGTCTCCTACAGTCTTAACTAGGATTATATTCACTAAGGAATTATAGCTCAGAGTCTTTTTTTTCTCTGATTCTTCCACTTTCCTAGTGAGAAAATAATTTATGATTTATTCTTCTACAATGCCACCAAATGTGGAATAAAGCCAGAACTAAGCTTTATTCTTCTTGTCTCTAATTTTTCAGTATGAAAGAATATGAGGTGCTAAGTAGACATTTATGCTCAGCACATTAAGTTTAAATCTTTTATTATAAACAGTCCTGTATGCATAGTCCAGAAGTTCAGTTGTTAAAGAAATATCAAAAATCTTTTCTGCTTCACTCCTAAGTCCTTAAAAATAAGTATAAAAGTTTAAATGCCTCCAGTTTGTATTCAGTTTTCTTCTGTCTCTGGAATTGTGAAATTTATTTTGTACGTACTTCCAAAGTTTTGAAATATAATTATTTTAATTAATAATAAAGAAACAGTCAGTTTTAGACTCAGAAAATAGGTTACATGTCTCACAAGACAGGAGATAAATATCTAATATTTTGATTGAGGAGCTCGGACAGTCTTTTGGCTTCATCCTGAAGATGAAGACAAAGAAAATATCAGTTGTCTTAAGTAACAGCAAAGCACATAGCATCAAAGTCACAGGTGGTTCTCAGTACCAAGTGGCATAGCATAAATTGATGTCTGTCTTGCTCTATTCTTTTACTTTCATCTTGTCTCAAATAGATGATTTCTATTGCCTTAAACTAAAAGCAGAAGTCTATTACCACTCTCTCAGTGATAATTCAGACTGGAAGCATTCTTGCACATATTCTCGTTTAACCTTTCTTCCTGGGCAAGTGCTGCTCTCATCTCAGATGTGTCTGTGTTAAAAGTGAAGCCTTTTGAGGGGGCCTTATTGTAAGTTGCACAGAACTAAAATGATAGAAAATTAAATTAGTAGTTTTAAGTTTGCCAATAATTTTATAGGGATATTTCAAGAAAAAAAAAATCAATATGACCCCATCCTACTCCTTTGTTGAGGACTAGAATGCATCCAGGATGATGGCCGTTGTCTCCAATGGTAGATAGCAATGCTACCCTGTCACATGCATTAAATAGAGAATATATCTGTGTTGATCTACACCTTTTCCTCAGTTTCCTGTGGAGCATTTAAAATATGGAGGATGCATTTTTTCCTTCTTTTTAGATATGTAGGTTGTCAGTATTTGTCTTTTGGGGTCACCCTGACCACCTCTTCATCTTCATTAATAGCTGGATTTAGCCTATGCTCCCTGGCTTTTGTCAAGCATGCTACAAAATGTTTTACATGTCAAGTGGGTGTTCTTATAGCCTTCCTCAAAAAAATATGCTGTATGTATATAATACAAGTTAATGTTAAAGGACTACTTAGCAGTACACTTCACACAATATAATTCCTCATACATTAGCAGGAACATTATGTAAAATAGTGCACTCTGAAGTTAATTGAAGAGTGTGGAAATTGTCTAGTGTTCCTTATTTATAACAGTAACAGAACATTCTCCAAAACTAGTCATGAAACAACACAGAAATCATTCTCTTAGCCTTCATACCATCTAAGTAGATATTATTAAAAATAACTACTTTTAGAAAACATCAGATTGTTCATTGACCTTGCAAATATCGTTCATTATAATAAGGATGAAGTGCCTATTTTGCTGGCTTTAAAAATAGTTTACAGAAAAGGCTTTTTTACCACATAAATTTGGACTGAGGCAAATTTTAACTGAGTCATTGCATTTAGATATAGAAGCAATAATATCTAAAAATGGATCAATATCAGAAACATTTCATGTACTGAATTGCAAGATTATAAGTATTGCCTCTTTCCTCCTTCAGGTTTGAAATTGCATTAAATTAAAGGTAGTAGTAAGGTAAGAGAAAAGCATATAAAACAATTAATTCACAGGAAGTAATTCAGACCAAATAAGTTGGGGTTAAGTTGCCCCTATTGCCTAAATTTAAACAAGCTATGTGAAATTACTAAAATTATACATCTAATTTAAAAAAATAAATTGAGAGTTATCATAGAAACATATTTTGAAATACTTACCTCAACAAATCCTTAGTCTGAATTCAGTTCTGACCCTGCACAGGAAGTGAGAAGTTGGTCAAGACACCCCCTCAGGTAATTTCCAATGAGTTATTCTGTGACTTTATGATTCTTTACAGAAAAATTCAAAAAGCCTAATACCATTGGTCCAGTTCTCCATGTCAGTTACAACCGAGTGGCTTTAAAAGGCTGTAAGGCAAATGAATGCAAGAAGTAGAGTCCTCTCATATAAACAGTTGACTTGACTGAGAGCTTAAGGACAGAAAGTTGAGAGCTAGATTTAGTATTAATTGCAGAATTTGTGATACCCAAGTCAAGCCTGTCTCTTTTTTTCAGCAAGTCTGTGATTTAGAAAAGCACAGGTAAGAATGCAGCTGGATAAAAATATATCATTATGTATCCTATGTTTATTCGCTTTACACCATATGTAGATCTCAGCTTGTTACAGTTTTCCTGGAATTGTGCAAAAAGACTTCTGCAAAACAAATTAAGCTTTCTCGCTGACTTGGATAGCATCCAAAATGAAAGTAATTTTAATTAATCTAAGTCTGTCCAGTTAATATGATAAGCTGATGGCAGATTATTCCGGGGGGAAGAAAAAACCAAAAAACCACACCAGCTGAGATCTTCTTCAATGACTTGTCAATTTATTATTATTGTTGTACATCCTCACATGTCTCGAAACAAAATTGGTAGATGTTGTTTCAGGTGGGGAAACCAAAATAGTAATTTTGTTTTAAAAGAGATATCTTTAAAACAAGTCATTATTTTCTGACCTATGTAGAACAACAACTGACCTAGGTAAAAACTATGGAAGGTAATTTTAATTCCCTGAAATATCTGGAGCATCAGTTTCTCTTCTTACTTTTAACTTCAAGAACGATACTACAAGTGATTATATGATGAGAAGAAAGAGTGTTTTTAATGAAGAATACTATGTGGTGAATTTCAGCTTGTTGATTTTGTAATCAATGCATTAGTATAGTGCATTCCGTATCAGTGGAATCAAAACATGCCACTGCATGTTACACGTCAGTGTTTGCTTCCTGAAATCTATGACTACAAGATGTCTAAAGTTTCCACTGCAATTTACTAAAATTCATAAATAGAGGGAGACTGAGGAGATGTAACTTTAACAGTTTTTCTTTTTTATAAGTGCTTAAGATCAGTCTAAGAAATACTACATACTCAATCTGACAATGTGAGTTGAAAGAGTAAGTTGCATGCTTCTAAAATAACATGATAAATTATAGGAAAAAATATTACTCAGCATATTGATCTACAGAGAGATTTCTGACCCAATTACTTCATTTATTTCATCTAAAGATCTGAATATAATTGTTTTATGTTATGATATTTTATTTTATTTGACTTTGGGTTCATTCATACACTTTTTTTAATCAGGTTGATAGGAAGATAACCTGTCTGGAGGTGAAAAGTAGTGGAAGACTATCATCACAAGTATGAGCAATGAACAGTTTCAGACTGGTAATTTTCTCTTTTTTTTTATTTTTTCCAAAGTGACAACCTTTCCCATCAGTGGTCTCATTTATGTTCATGGTAACATCTCAGCTACTGTTGCTTTATAATCTTTATATGTTTCTGTGTTAAATTTCATAAACCCTGCCTCCTGTGTTAACAAAACATTCAATATCTCATCTTTTTGAGATGCAGTTTTGTCATGAATCTAAGTATTTTCAGTCCCCAGCAGTTAACACAGAAAATGCTTTCGTAATTCCTTAAGTACATGCAAAATACTCCCAAATTTTGCCCACTCTTGTCAAGACTAAATTTTGAAATGTCAAGAATTTTATGAGGTGTATAGTCTGCTTTTAAAATGTTATTTTCTGCTTTATTTTATTTTTAAACAAAACTAGAAAAAAACCCACACTTGTGAGTTTTAAAAATACTGTTCTAGAGGTTCAGATTGTATTTTTAAAGAAATTGCTTTTTCAGCCTTAGTCTGAGAAAAGTTTGCTTCAAGTGAATTGTTCTTTTATGAAAGAGCTATCTGTGAAGTTTCCCTTCCCCCTCTCTATCAGGAAAGTCAAAGCAATTTTAGAAGTGCTTTAGCATTACTTTTCCTCCTTTGGGAGGAAAAGTAGAAACATTTAGGGACAATAGTCTTTAAACTGCTAAAAGTAGAACTGGCTCTGCTGTTATTTATACACTATTATATTAGTGACAGACAATACTTGACTAACAAAGTGCTGGGAAGTGGTAAGATAGTTTTAGAAATTTATTTAAAAAAAAAAAAAAAAGAAGAAAAAAAAAATCAACCAAGCTCCAACATTTAGTATTCTGTCAGTACTGACAATTCAACAATGATGCTTCACCATCGCATTGATTTCAAAAGTATGTCAGATATTAGCAAAGGAGTGAGAAACTCCCCTCAGTAAATAAAGTTCACTGACCGTCTTGTGATTACTAGTAGGTGGCAGAGATATCAAAAGTGCTACTAGAAAAACAGAAAGAATATGACTTCATTCCTCAGGAAGGATGTTTCATTTCTTTTTTCTTATAATACCAATTTACTTGGGCTATTTAAGCTTTCCAAGCTAGGTAAGCCCACTAGTACTTTAACGCTTATTTTCACTTAAACCTGCCTTCTGTCTCTGCAAACCTAGTCACTCTCACTTTTATTTTTGGAGTACCCCAAATCTCCTCTAGCTGGATTCCCATAATTCTGTTTGCATTATGTACCAGTATTTACACTTGCTTCCTTTGGATTTTTGAGGAAGATATGAATTCTGGGGATCAGCAGATATTCAGTTCTTGAACATAATAGAGGATGTTCCCAACAAATAGAAGGAAAGTCTTACTAAATATTTTGCCTAATTTCACTAACCAACTCAAGCAATTAGGTATGAAATTTTGACTAAATCAGCATGAAATGTGTATTCTCTTCCTATTTACTGTTACATAAAATAGAATATTAAAATCTTCATGGTGCAGATATTGGATAGATAAATGTGCTTCCAGTAGATGTTTTAGAAATTTGTAGAGGCAAGCATTTTCTTTAAACAACTGCATACCCTTATTAATGAGAATAAATTCCAAATTCCTGGTTACCAACAGATGCCAGTTGGATCTAATTTAGAAGTTAAGTTTTTTAGACCCATCAGTCTTTCTTAAATTTCCTATTTGGAGTAGTTTCTTCTGATGTAGTGTCTAGAATGAGAGCGTCGAGCACAGTAATGCTTGGTCTATCATCTCTGTTTCTTACTGAAGTTGGGTATGGTGTCTTTCTGGTCAACTAGTTATGGATTTCCTTAAAACACATGGGAAGTCCTGTCATTCCACCAAGCAAGCATTTCTTTCACACTTAGCAGCGACAAACCTAAGCACTTAGCGCATTTCATTTTCTCAAAAGATGATTGAGAGAGACTGAACTGCAAAATAAAGTGAGGGGAAAGAAATAAATGCAATAACTGCATTTGATTAAGGTCTCTTTGTCTTCCCTTTGTAACAATGAGCAAGGAAGAGAACTGTGGGGGGAAAAAAAAAAAAAGAAATATGAAACAAATGGAAGAGCTTTTGTCCTGAGTATGAGAAACAGACTAAGGAAGCTCCCAAGGCTAAGTAACACTGAAATGGAGATTGGCAAACAAATTGTCTGAAATCATGGATCAGCTAAAGAAAAACACTTTCTAATATAGAGTATTCTGACTGTTTCTAATTTCTTTTGGATTTTTTTTCAAAATTTGTACTTAGAAAAGGATCCTTTTACTTCATAAAATTTAAATATGTTACACTTAAGACAGGCTAATTTTTAAGGCAAATCAGTATTAAGTAACGAGTTCTTATAAAGGCACCTGAAGCAAATAGAGAAATATCAGGAAATGGTGTGTGATCTCAATCAATCTGAAAAAATGCTTTTTTCAGTTCTGATTTTTTCAAACACTAAGATAAGAGGAGAAGCTTCTTTGGTTGATGTATTTTTAGTGCCACTTTAGAGAAGAGCAGGCAATGATGAAACAGACCATAATGTTGTTCATTTTCATAGTATGAAAACGAGTGTTTTCAAAAGGGAAAAAAAAGAAAAGTAGGAAGATAAGTTTCTGGAAATTCTGCAGAGAGGCTGGTGGCTGAGACAAGTCTAGGTAAAGCTAGACACATTATTTCTTTTTTTTTTTTTTCCAAAGTTCATTTGTAATACCTATTGCCCCTGGTGGTGGAAAGAGAGCCTTTATTGAAGTTCTTGTATCTTGCTTCAGGGATGCAGCAAGAGTAATAATGTGACACAGATGGGTGTCACCATTTTCACAGCTCTGCTGGTTTTATTCTATTAACAGAGGCAGATTTTTGTCTAAAGTATGTACAGTGTACAATAAATTGCATGTAATTTGAAACACTATTTACCTGCTTCTCAGCCCAATACAATTTTATTGCAGCACTGTTAATAGTAAGACTCAAAGCATTAATAGTGCAAGGTTCTAAATTATTAGACACATGCACAGGAGAGCTTTTAGGTTTAAATCAATGATAGTTTGTATTCATTGCCGATGTTTGTAGTGAGTAAAGTGTTTTATGAAGCCAGAACAATCTTTTGAGAGGATTACATGGTAGACTGCTAAATAATGTAGGAGCTGGGTTTACCCTGCAAAGAAAAAAAGTCTGAAATTTTCCTGTGCAGATAGATCTGGCCATGTGAACATGGAGCAAAAGGTATTGGGGAAAATGTTACAGGAAGGAGCTGAAGATCAATAAACTTATCTGTAAAAAATCTCTTTCACCAGTTCGGGTGCTGTAATTACATATTTTTTTGGGCTTTTTTTTTCCAGGGTACAGAGATACTCTCTAGGCTTTTGCAGTGTCTTTTAGAAACTATGGTTGCAGCTAACTTCATGAGCGTACAACAGCCCCAACCAGAAAAAAATGAAAAAAGGTTAAAGCAAAGGGGCTGCATAGAGTAAATAAAATACAACAAAATTAAAGACATAACTTAGGTTTGGTAAAGGATGAAGAAGTAGGTAGGGTAGGTAAGATAGGTAAACTGTGAGTAAGAAAAGTAGTTCACCTTTGAGAAGACCACATGCTCTTAGGTGCTAAGATTTTGCACATGGTAGCTGTTAAAATGGGAGCAGTTAATGTAAATTTTAACTGAATTTTCAGTGTAGAACTTTGAGAATCTGTGCACTGCCTGTAATTCTTTGGGATGTCTGAAGCTGAGCTGAAAACTGATCTGCAGTATTTTGAGACTGTCTTATTTCTGCTTTAATCTGCTTCTTCTTGTCATCTTTTCCAAAGATAGCTTATAGCAAGTAACTGATGTGTAACTTTAAAAGTTACCGATATGATTGTTATAGTTTACAGCTGTATGTGTTTGGGGTTTTTTTACATAAATGAAACTGAGAAAGACTATGAATGCAATTTCTTCACTGCAAGTACAGAACAGTAGAGTATTGTCTTAATGTCATGGGTGCAACAATCAAAGCAATAGTTTGTATCTATTATAGTTTGCCAGAAGTCAAGGGAATTGCTTCAGAGGTACATCTGGCTAATTGCTGTTTAAAGGAAACATAGTGTGATTAAAAAGCTGTCCCACACCCCGAAAGTGATTAATTACTGAAAAGATACTAACCTTAAAAGCATGATTGCCAACAGGATGTATTAGTAATAGATATTAAAGCCCTTATTTTTAGCTGTTTGAAAATACCATCTAATTTCTGTCACTTATCTTTTCACTCTCTGCCTTTATGAATAAGTGTTAATTTTTTCCTGACCTTGATCTTCTTTTGTCATTTCAAAAACACCTGTCATGCAATAAGGATTTAATTTGAAGCTGCAAAAGTGATTTATATTCATTGCTGTCAATGTGTTTTTAAGCATGCTAAATGGAATGAGAAAGAAAAGGTGATCTGAGGAAATTACCAGTAAATACTATAACTAAATATAGCATAATATTTCTTTTTGTAGTGTTAAAATTACTATAGATATTATTTCAAACTTACTGTAATATTAAACATTCCTAGAAAAAAAAAAAACTAGATTTCATCTTAAAATATAACTTGGGTCTTTGACAGAAAAAAAGTTATATGACAATAATTCAGAAAGCCGTATCATCAAGTTGAATTATTGGCTGTTTATTCCACACTTCTGCACCGCAGAAATAGAAGTAGTGAAGTTAGCTGTCATTCTACAGGTGCAGGCACAGTTTCATAAATAGCTTTTGCATGGAGAAGGAATCTATCTAAATGTTTTTATTTATTCCTTGGCTCCTTTGTTTTGCTCTGGCTGGCGAAATTTCTGTTTAGTATAAAGGGTTTTTCCAGAACCAAATGTTACTGTTATTCTTTTGAATAATCTAGAATTTTACCCTGCATCGGTTGTGATGAAGTGAAATATGACTTTAAAAAGTGAAGATTACCAGAGCTATCATGTCTACTTTCCTTAGCTGAAAAGAGAATGTAAGTCTATTTAACTGTTACTTGTTAAGTTAATATATTTATTAAAAATTATAAAATTATAGAATCATTCAGG
>WAAB01016657.1:0-22178 GCA_013389865.1 Piaya cayana | reverse complement strand
AACCTGGTGATTCTATGGTGTATTAGATTCTGTGCCCAAATTAGGATGGTCTTTCAGTGATGAATACTCACTGTCCCATATTTTGAATTGGCTCTTTTTAAGTGTATTTTCTAGCTTTGAATTTAGTGCTTTCTGTAACCCCACTGGTTTGATACTTCCCTTTTGTGTTCATTAGAATGCTTTTTGTTGCATTTGTTGATTAAACTTAATTTAATTCAATTTTGACAGAAATTATACACAGTTTTATGAAGTTAAGGGAATCCACTTGAAATTCGAGTACAGCATTAACTTTCAAAGTATAAAAATCCCCACCTTTCTGGCTAGGAGTCTAAGATTATGTGTGGAACTTCAGGATCAACATGATTTCTTTCTAGAAATTTCTAAAATTTTTAGAGGTTCTTACTGCTGTTTTTAGCCAGTAGCTTATTGTGTCTATACTGGTATGGCATCTTACATGTGCCTCACTTGCTAAAACTTCATCACCTGTTTAATATACTAATATTATTCTTTCATGCTTTTGTGCTTGGGAGGCTGGGGAGACTTCTCTTCTAAAATCTATTTGTTCTTTCATGCTAGCTGTTCCAGCTAATCTCTCTGTACGTAATGTCTGCCTCACTCAAAAATATTTCTGCTTGACTGTTTCTGTCATTTGTGGCTCCCAATTAGTCTTGTAGCTGAGCTTGTTAAAAAACTTTTGATCTCTCATCTGTACATGATTAGTAAATGGTGTTTAATGCTTTACTGATAGCTGTAGGAAGTAAATTTATAACATATATGGCCTATACAGTGTCCCCAAATAAACTTGTTTAGCTGGTTCTACTCTTAAAGAAAATAATTTACTGGGCTGAAGGATAACAATAATCTGGAGTGCACTGATTTCTGTGCATCTGAGAGATGTGACCTCGTTATGCCATGGATCAGCTTCCCAGATTGGGGATTTTAGGTGGTAAAGGAGAGAAGAGCAGTAGAATAGGTAGACTGAGCAAGAAGGTTCAGAGGCCAATTTACAATCAGTTTGGTACAGTGGGGTCTGGAGCACCGTTTTTTATGGCAGAGCAAAGAGTGCAGCTCCATATGTGGGCTTGGTGAAAGGGGTGGCGATTGCTGGGTTGCAGTTGCTGTTACCCCTTTCCTAACCTCTATATTTTCTCCAACTGATTGTGAAAAAAGAGCAAAGAGGGGAAAATGTAGAGATATAGCAGGCCTGGCCTAGTGTCAGACTTCAGTTCTTCTGTGACTATGACTATGACATTTAATAAGTACTTTTAAAAACAACTTTTATGCACATAGCTTCAGAAAATATACTGCTCAATAAGCAGAAGTACAATAAGAACTCAGCCTAACCTCTCCTAAACACTCTGTGTACTTTAAACCATCACTTAAAATCCACACAACTCCTAGAGAGAACATATACAGGACTTGGGCAATTTTATCAGTATCAGACAAGCAAATGTTTAACCTGTTTCACAGAACTGCCAAATTATAGTCTTCAGTTCAGACAGAGCAGAGATAGCCAATTACTCTGCATTTACAAGCACAGAAATTTGGATTTGCAATATTTATCTCATTGCATTTTCAAAACACTTTACCCTACATATCCCCAACCTATCCACCTATCAAGAGTCATGAATTACTGTCACCACTACCCCTACTAAATTCAGTCCTTAACCTGTCTCCTTCTCAAAGGTATTTAAGAAGGTATGGCCCTGAGTGTGCCTGAAGGACTACAGATTTGACTATGTCAAGTAGTTTAACCTAGAGAAGAAGGCAGCTTTGGGGAGGGTGTCTCATCAATGTTTACAAATACCTGAATGGAAGGTACTAAGAGTCACGCTCTTTCCAGTGGTGCCCAGTAACAGGACCAAAGGCAATGGGCACAAAGCGAAACATAGGAGGTTCTGTCTGAACATCAGGAAACACATTTTTAACTGTGAGAGTGACCTAGCACTGGCACAGGTAGTCCATTGAGATGGTGTGAGTCTCCATCATTGGAGATATTCAAAAAATGTCCACAGTCCTGGGCTACCAGTTTTAGGTGGCTATACTTGAGCAGGGGGAGACAAAATGACCCCTAGAGGTCCCTGCCAACCTCAGCCAGTCTGTGATTACGTAAAGTAAAAAGAGAAGGAAATCCTATACCAGAAAAGCTGTTATCAAAAATGCCCCACAAGCTTCATTAGAGACAACTCTTAAGCTCTAGCATTTCTGCTCAGTCACAAAGAAAAATCAAGTGAATATCTACCTTCAATTAAATTATGTAGGGCAAAAGTCACTGGGACTTTAAATACAGCAACATACACTACTACATCATCAGATAAAATGGTAAACAATGAAAACTGGAGTATGCGTATAAAGTTGCAAGGAGTTTTATACTTGCAGTCATAACAGAACTATTCAAGAAAGGCAATAAGTGTCGTTTCCCAAGACATGTCTGCTATCTGGACATCAAGAAGCAGCAAAGAATCCCAACAGTTTGAGGACATGTATCAAAAGCCACAAGGTTTTCTCAAACACTGAAAAAAACCCATTTGCATACTCATTAACTTGCCTTCACCGAGCTCATAACACTATTCCAATCCTTCTCTAAACTAAGTTTCAGATAGTTAACACACTTGGTACTTAATCCACGTTCAGAATACTCAGAAATTCATTCAGTGGCTAATAAAAGAAAGTGAAGCACAAGACCAGGAAGTGCAGTACCGCTCCCCCTCATCACATTTAGTCACTTAAAGTTAACATCAGTATCTTAGGTCCCTCTTACATCAGTCTCAAAACAGATCACAATTCAGTAATCTGAAGAACATGTGACTGAAAGCCGAAATAAAAGACTAATAACAGAAGACATCTGTCCCTTGGGGTATAAGCCATCAAAGCATGGACCAGAATTTCTCAAATACAATATATTATGTACAGCTTGACAGCAGAGCAGTTTGGCACCAGGATTCCTTTCAGATTCATGTTGCTGAAATTGCATCTAAGACAACATGCAAGTTTGATAAATCAAGGAAGAATCTAAATGCCAAAAGAAGAAAAAAAAGAAAGTCAGCAATAGCCTTCAAACACAGGGAAACATGGATAATGTGATAATACGAGATATCAGTCAAGTATTTACCATTAAATAGCCATGATTCAGTTAACATTTAAAACCAAACAGAAAGAGGAAATAAAAAAAAAAAGCTTTCAGAAGCCATAGGCTTCGTTCTATATTATTATATCCACCACCCTCAAAACACCTAACAAAACAAATACAGTAGAAAATATTCATTTGCTTTGCTCGAAAGCAATCTCAATACGGTCTCTAAAGCATCATCCTACTTCCAGGAACAGTATTTAGGTCATAAGAAATATAACTGCAATGTTCTAGATGAAACGTATGCCGCACAGTAAAACTGCAAAAAGACTTCAGCTAATCATTAAAAATACTTAGGAATATCATCACAGTTACTGAATTCAAATTTTACACCTTCAACCACAGGGCTGCCTAACAGACTTTTTTTTCCTCCCATTAAGCTATGCTAAAATAAGTGCAACCTGATGATTCAAACCTGGAAGTTGAGAAATAATTTGCATTTCCTTCATTTAACTTTGGATTCAAATACTAAATGATTATGTAACACAAATTCCATTGAACCTGCATCCTCTGAAGATATGGAATAAACTGTTTCCTGAATGACAAGGCAAAAAAACCCCAAATCCATGAAGTTCACCATAGGAGTACTAGTTCAGGCAAGCTTTAAGTCTTGAGAAAGATCAATGCTCTCTCAATATGGGAAACATGTAATTGTTTTTAATGCAAAATGCTACACTCAGCCAGGTTAAGGTCTCCAAGCTCATCTGTTGAAAGACTGATTTAAGAAGCTGGGGAAGGAGAGGAACAAAGCTTCAGAAGTTTACCTTCAAAAGAAGCCACAGTATCTTACAGCTTTCACAAAGACAGACAAAAAAAAAATTTCAAGATAACATAGTAGAAACAACTCCATCCAAGGGAAATGCATAGGCTATAAGTTCTACAATCTAGAGAGAACATAAATAAAACAATATACTCTGCAAAATAGTTATGTTGTAGCAAATGCAAGCCAAGCAAGCCACGACACCTTCTTAGGCAGGCTGCATCACCTCTAATCTATATCTGCCTTTAGTTACTATTTACTCTTTGCAGCATTGAGAAGTAGTGAAGGGAAATGGACTGCAGGTGCCCCAGGTGGGCAGGGAGTTCCAACAAACTGTCTGTTTAGACAGCCAAAATTGAAGAGCATGGACTTTCACGTTAGAGCAAAATGGAGAAACCCTTTGTACAATTTTTACAAAATATGAACCTTAAAGTAATTGCAAAGGAGCTACTTCACAACCTTTCATCCGAGCTCTCGCTTAAATGAGCTTAACCTGTTTAGGGAAGTTATATGAAAAACAGTACAAGTCCAAACTAGGTCTTCTCTGAAAATCAGAGGACACAATGGGTCAGTTGTTACTTACATGAGGCCAATTGGTGCCTGGTAGCTAAAGACAAAGCACCCTCCTGAACTTCCCCTTACGTAGCAACACACCAAACCCAAAGTTCCTGTTCCACACGACTGTGTGTTCCTTTGAACACAACTCTGCACACCCATGCTCCTGATGTTAACAGACCTACAAGAGAGAAGCTTCAAACCAAGTTCACCCTGAGTGGCTCCCAAACAGCACTCAACAGCATTACAGAAATTTCAGCATGTATTTTTAATTTTATTTCACATCACAGAGTTCAGATCCTTGCCATCAGGCTCAAAGGTGCACCAGATCCCTTTCTACATCCAGTTTCTTGCAGAAGGGTTTCTACCAGTTCACTTTCCTGCTGTAATTTTCTTCAGCAACAGTAGCAAACACAGAAGAGCCTTCCTTTTTTTGTTTTTAAGTGCAACATAAGCCAGCCTAACGGCAAAGCCCTGCTTTGACTTGCAATTCTCAGCAAGAACACATAATTGGGGGCGAGGAAGGACTAGGTAGAGTTGGTTAACAGAGAGAACAATTCATTTATCACCATGTCCTCAAGTAACCTACTATTGCTGCCAAAATGTTACTATCAGTGAATTTGGTAGCTCTGATCGTGACACAGGTGCTCTACTCCCTCCACCCCCCCAAATAATAGGGCACCCAAGAAGAAGGGGAAAGACAACGTGGAAGTAAAGTCCTACACAAGGCACAAATCAATAGTTATTCACCCACTTGGTCCCTTCACTTCCTACCAGTCCTCCTTGGCCCGACATGAAATTAGGAAGGGGCCCAAAGGCACGTCCCCCTCCACCAGCCCTGCTTCTCCTCCGAGGGGTTCACAGCTGCACCTCCCTTTCCTCTCAGCCCCTAGAGAGCCAGGAGAAGCACAAACCCATCAGAAGGGAAACTCCCAACTGCAAGGGGATGAGAAACAAAGGGGACTGGGTGCAGGACTCTCTTCCCCAAACAGAAGAGGCTGGAAAGCCAACCTGCCTCTCCCGGCACCCACCAGAAGTCCAGTGGGCTCCCCCTCTCCACACAATCCCAGGCTGGAGAAGGGTGGGAGCTGCCCACATCTGCGGTCTATTCAGCGGACCCTACTCGCACCCCCAGGGGGAGGGGGGCGACAACCTAGGGGAGGGCGAAGCTTCCCCTAGGCGGCCACCAGGGAAAATAGGGCAGAGCCACTTCTCACGCACCGCCACCCCACAACCTCCCCCCAATCTCTCCACGGCCGGGAAGGGGCAGCTCTGGCAGACACTCGCCAGTAGACAAAAGCTCCCATTGGGACGGATCTGTCCCGGGGCCTGAGACCACTAAGGGAGCAACGGCCACCTCCAGACCGTTGGGCGGAGAAGGGGCGCCAGGCCTCTCCTAGGCGCGTGGGCCTAGTACCCCCCACTATAGCTGCGCACGCGAGGCTGACCTTGAGGGAGAGGGATGCGCTCCCCTACTCCCTTCACACCTCGCACGGTACTTGCCCAATGCGCTCACACAGCGGGGGCAACAGCGGCGGCAGCAGCAGCGCCTACCACCGTCACGTGACCGCCTCACTCGCTCGACGTTGTCACAGTTCTTCGCCTTCTCCTTCTCGTTCGCCTTCCCCTTCTCCACGCGCGCGCGCAACACCACTCCTCCGCGACGTGACGTAACACAGCGCAGCGCGCTCGCCTACCGGCCTCTTCCCAGTCACGTGACCAAGACTCCACCCAACGCGCGCACGCGCGTGACGGAAAAGGAGGACTGGTCCCGCCCATAGCGGTGCTGAGGGGAGATGGTTTAGTGTTTTATAGGAATGGTTGGACTCGATGATCTGGTGGGTCTGGTCCAACCTGGTGATTCTATAACTCTATATCACCCTGTTCCTGGTTCAGAATTCTGCTCTACTTCTCTGTTACAGACAAGAAATGAAAACCATCTATTCTTCACAGGCTCAAGCTGCAGTGTATCTTCCCACTTGCTAATGCCCTGTTCTACTTTCCACACTGCCAACCTTTGCCCCTCAGACTCATTGGGCAATTAATGACTGAGCTGAAGTTCAGAGCAGATTTTCACAGTTTATTCTGAAGTTTTTATTTTCTTTGTGCCATTTTTTCCCCCAGTTACATTACTTAGTCTAATAAAAATACTGCTCTTCTCTGCAAAGTGTTCTTACACCTGTAACATCTAAAAAGCTCAAAGCACAGTGGAAAACTACTCCACTTTCCCCTGATAAATACAGGCAAAGCAGGAGGTTTGGCGCACACACTTTCTAGCAAGGACTGAGCTCCACGGTGCCTGCGTTCCTGCTTGTGTTCCTTCTGCTTGGGTGCTTTCAGAGTTGCCCCAGTTTGTAAGGTAACAGAAATAAATTTATTCTTTTAATTTTATCTGTGGCTCTGTGGTTGTTCCTGCATTCAGCTCACACAGATGCAGTGAGTTTGTTTTGAGATGTTACCCTTGGGCGTACCAGGGATTGCTGCTGCATTTAGACTTGGGGTGAAACTCATAAAGATGCTGTCTAGAAATGGGATCCAATGCATAAAATTGTATTAATGTGCATGCAGAAGCAAGGTTTCAGCAACATTTGTACTTGAAATAGTTGCTATTTCATTTGTGGAAACAAGCCCTTCTAGTATAGTTGTCGTTCATTGATCCATGGCATTGAAAGCAGGAAAGGCAATAATATCCGTGTCTAGCCTTCACACAGCCCAGGCCATTAAAATTCCTAACATCCATGGGCTGCATTAGTGTCTCATGTCTCAGGATCATCCTGGGAATTTGTGTTGGACTGCTTGATCATTCTTCAGAGTTGGTGTGTCCCTGGAGACAGACCCCTGCAGCCCTCAGTCCAAGTTTTCTCACCTTGTAATTTGGCTGTATGAAAAGGGTGATGCATCTTCACGTGACCAGAATCTGAACTTGCTCTGTACAACCACCTTAATCCTATTATTATTTTCCATTCCTCCAGTCTGTTTCACAAAACATTTTATCTGTGTTGAATTTGTACTTATTTCCAGATTGCTGAGACAGTTCAACGCATCTAAGCCCGATATTGATCATTGGCACAAAGTCTAGCTGGAGGCCAGTCACTGGTGGTGTACCCTAGGGTTTGGTCCTGGGGCCAGTGCTGTTGAGTATCTTCATTAACGACTTGGACAGTGGAGGAGCGTGCTGCCTCAGAAAGTTCAGAGGTGACACAAAACTGGGAGGAATGGCTGATGCACCAGATGGTTGTGGTGACATTCAGGGGGATCTCAACAGGGTGGAGAAATGGGCCAAAAGGAATCTCACGAAGTTCAACAAAAGGAAATGTGAAGTTATGCACTTGGGAAGGAATAACCCCATATGCCAGTGTGGACTAGGGCCAACCATCTGAAAAGCAGCTTGGTAGAGAAGGACCTGGAGGTCCTGGTGGACAAATGGACTGTGAACCAGCTATGTGCCCTTGCAGCAAAGGCCAACAGCGTCCTGGGCTACATTAGGAAGAGTGTTGCCAGCAGATTAAGGGAGGTGATCCTTCCCCTCCTCTCACTAGTTCAGCACTGATGAGACATATCTGGAGTGCTGTGTCCACTTCTGGGCTCCACAACACAAGAAAAATGTGGACATACTGGAGGGAGTCCTATGAAAAGTCACAGAGATGAATAAGGTACTGAAGTACCTGACATATAGGTACAGGCTGAGAGAGCTGAGATTGCTTAGCCTGGAGAAGAGAAGGCTCAGGAGGATCTTATCAGTTCCTTACCTCATGAGAGTGACTAAGGAAGATGAACCCAGAATTCTCAGTGATGCCTAGTGACAACACACAAGTTGAAACACAGAACATTCCATTTAAACATAAAACTTTTTTTACTGTGAGGGTGGTTGAGCACTGGCACAGGTTGCCCAGAGGCTATGGAGTTTCTATCCTTGGAGATATTAAGAACTCACCTGAAGATGGTCCTGAGCAGCTTGCCCTAGTTGACTCTGCTTTGAGCAGAGTGTTGGACTAGGTGATTGCCAAAGGTCCCTTTCAACCTCAACTATTCTGTCATTCAGAGTGTACAGGAACTCAGCATTTGGGGATATGATTTGACCTCACTGACCGTTTCTTATTCCAAGAGTGTTAGGGGTTAATCCTACTAACTCGCACACCGTTCTTTTTGGCAACAGCTACATATAGTGTAAATACATGCCTATTCATAAATGCCTACTACATATTCATGACCTTTCCCCTGCTACCTTTCCCGCTTCATATTATAATTAGATTCAAGAAGCTTCTCCCATACTGGCACAGGCGCAGTGTCTCATGGTGGTCATGGCCTGGGGTCTCCAGGATGAAGTAAGATATCTTCCTCTCTGTGAACTTCAGTAATCTTGTCCCTTGCACATGCTCCCTAGGTCCTTGGCATTCCTCCCAGTCCCAAGGCCATTCTCGACCAGTTTCAGTTGCTGCTTGAAGGCAGCAAGTTTTGCTCCTTATCAGGGGCTGTCACTGTGTTATCAGGAGCTTCTCTAGAGTCCTTGAGCTGAATAGTTGCTAAAAACTTAAAGCTAAATAATTGTTATTCTATTCAACCTTAAATGTTAAAACTTAAATATCACCGATTGTTAGTCCCCTTACTCCCTAGCCCCGCATCAATGGTCCTGTAAAATGCATGTGACAAGTCATCATTACTTCTAGAATTTCTTTCCTGGAAGGGAAAAAAGTCTCTGTGAAGTGGTTTTATCAGAGAGCGAGATCAGAAGTGGTTACAGCTTAATAGTGCTCTACTGGCATCCTCACTGGCCTCGCTGCTGTGTGGTGTCCAGCAGTCCTGAGCAGCAGGAACGAGGCTGCCATCACAGCAAATGAGGAAATAGATGATGCTTTCCCAGGTGTTTTTCTTAGTGCTGATCAACAGTTCCTCACACTCTTGGCTTCAGACCTCTTTTATGGCTTATATACATGGAGAAATTAGCTAGCATTGCTCCCTAGGTGAGTACTTACCTATAATACAACAGCTATATGGGGAGGAGTTTTATAGCAACAGTGCTAGTCTATGGATCCCCAAAGGCAACCTTAAATCTAGTCACATCTTTTCCATTTGTCTAGAATCTGTGAAATTTCTATTGTAGATGAGTCTGTGTGCTTAATATTCAACACACACCAGGCATTGCAGTGGGTCTGTAGAGAAAGGAAACCCCTGGAACAGCAAAACTTTTGACCACACGGGAAAAAGAAAGCACAGGCTCCAATTACAGGGGCTACAAATCTTTCTGCTGAGAATTCAACATCCCTGGAATATGACCCTTGCTCTGTTTGTCTCTTTGGCATAAACAGTCCAAGCAATTGTCTGGCTGACCTTTTGACCACAGCTTTGCACTTTGTGGATTCTCTCTTACCTCTCCCAGCTCATGGTACACCTTAATGAAGAGGGAAAGGTAAGACCCTCCATGCAGGGTGGTACTTTGGAGCAGCTGAGCAGTAGCTCCCAAATGCCATGTAGGCTGCATTGTCCCTTGAGTCTTGCAGGGGGCTGAATCCATCCTGACATTTGTTCTTCTAGAATGAGAAGGCTTGAAGGGGACAAAGCACAGAGGTTCTTATTTTCAATACGCTATGGACTTGCTCACTTCAGTCTCTGATAAAATGCCCAAAGAACTGTTCAAGCTCTGCATTCCTGGCATCTCTTAATTTATGAATCCATTTACTGGACCTTGAAAGCACCTTGCACTGGAAAAGACTATCCTGATCTTCCATTCAGAAGCAGACAGGATGAGTACAGCTATGGCTAGGAAGAACTAACAGAACCAGTATGAAACTATTTATTCCCACAGTGCTGTCTGGGTTTGGCTTCCTTGTTCTGCACTAGTGGTGCCACCAGCTGGCAAGAACTGAGAACCTACGTCACAAAGATCAGAAACAAAATACACCCAAGAAGGGAATGACAGCCAAGCAAATCTGCAGCAGCTGGGCTGGGAGTTGGAGGCAGGCAGCAGATTGAGTGTTGAAAGGAATAATGTGCACTGCCACCGTATTTGCAGTGTACAATAAAAGCAGTTGATAGCAGCGTAGACCTGCTGTAGGCTCCAGGCCAAGGAGTGGAATGGGTCTCATCTTGGTTCCACAGCCAGAAATGACAATGGCCGCACACGTACATGCCAAGCACAGCCAGTGAGAAAGCACTGAGGGAACCAGCACTGTTCAGTATAAGGAGTGGAGACCATGGCCATGAAACAGTTAAAAATCCCTTCCTAAAAAAAGAGATGAACTGCTCCACAGAAGGGAACAAACTGATTCATCTGCACATTGAATGGGAAAGTAAGGGGACCTGCAAGACAGATTATGGGATAAAATACATGAATGCTAGAATTTGTTGCTGGGGAGGACTTGGGCTCTTAATTGCTGAGATTTAAGCTGGACAGACATCTAGGAGGAGCCCGTTTAGTATTAATTGTCTTAGTACTTCCTGAGGTCCTCAGCCATCAGTCCTTTTTGGTCCTGAACATCAGCTGACAAGTCCCATTCCATCTGTACTCAATGGAGCATCTGATGCAGCTGGGGAGTTAGTAATCCTCATTGCCAGAGCCCTTTCTACAGCTTAAAGTAACTGTCCCTTCATCCTCTCACTTTCTCATGAGGCTTAGGAGTAGAAACAAAAGCATCAGCCTGGCAGGGGAACCCATTCTACATTAAGGAGGAGTAGCAGCAAGCGTGATCATCTAGGAATAGAGTGCAGCTCATGAGCAGTTCAGCTTCAGCTTCCACACTGAGAAGTTGGCACAGGCTCATCCAAATCTATGGCTACAACAGGAGGCAAGCCAGGAGCCACAGGCTATACTGCTACTGATGCCTTCTAGCCTCATACCACCACACATCTAACCCATCATCTCCTGCATGTCGCTAGGGCCAGGGATTGATTTTTTTGATATTTTTTTTATCTCTCAACTCTCAAACAGTTTTGGTATAAGGCTCAGTAGGATGACAGTATTCACATGCCTTTTAAACAATTAGCAAATAAAGGAAACCATCAGCCAAGCCAACACACGATACAAATACATTTTATTTAGAGATACCCATAGTAAGATGCACAAATACTTTTTGTTCACCAGTTTTCAGATCACACAACTTCAAGCAGTGGAAAAAACAAACTGCAGGTAATTACAATTATCCATATGATAGGGTAGTAGTAAACGATCGATTTGTCAGACTTACAGCATGGTTAACAATACTCAGGTAAGCATTTAGCAAGCTGGCAGAAGAGCTATAATCCAAGATCCAAGCTCTTGCACACACACCGAGTTCTTCCACAAGAGAAATCTCAGTCCTCAAATTTCATAACCCCCGTGTTCCACCTGCAAGCATGTCAACTGGATCACGTATTGCTGGGTTTACTTAAATTCCCATCTAAATGGAGGGAAAGGTAGGAAGTGGTGCTGATCTGAGAGAGTAGTTGCATTGGTTTAAAGTTGTATTTCACAGAATCACAAGGTTGGAAAAGACCCATCGGATCATCGAGTCCAACCATTCCTATCAAACACTAAACCATGCCCCTCAGCACCTCATCCACCTGTCCCTTAAATACCTCCAGGGAAGGGGACTCAACCACCTCCCTGGGCAGCCTCTGCCAGTGCCCAATGACCCTATCTGTGANAGCTGTTCCTCTTAAGGCCTGTTCTCCAGCCCCTTCACCAGCTTCATTGCTCTTCTCTGGACTCGCTCCAGAGCCTCAACATCCTTCTTGAGGTGAGGGGCCCAGAACTGAACACAGTATTTGAGGTGTGGTCTCACCAGTGCTGAGTACAGAGGGAGAATAACCTCCCTGGACCTGCTGGTCACACCGTTTCTGATACAAGCCAAGATGCCATTTAAAACACATGGAACCTGGACTCTTCTCTCTGGTGTCAGGTTCAGCAGGAAGGAAGTTCAGCAGGTTCCACTGCTCAATGGAGTCCTCATTTTGCTTTTAATTAGGGATAGTGCTGCATGGTGCTTGGGAAAGACCAGCAAGGATTGTTGTGTGGACAATTACACTAAGAGCAAGAAACACGTTATGTCTTCAGTTAAACTTCTTCCATTGCAGAGAGCAATAGAGACTGACTTTTGCATTAAAGTTGAGGCACATGAACAGAAAAACTCAGTTTACATTGCAACTTTCTGTGCATTAGAACACAAACTTCCTCTTAAAGCAATTTAAAAAAAAAAAAAAAGAAAAAAAGAAACCAAAAAACTCAGCCAGTGTTCTTCTATTTAAAATTCTTAAACTGCTTCCCCATCTATTCTACCCAGAGACTCCTTTCCACTTGTGTGCATGCAGCTGATTTTCCTTCCTAAAACTTGTTTGTGTGAGATCCTTGTTCCTGTGCATCTTGGAAGTAAACAAATAATTCTGATGCCTCACAAGGTGGGCCCTGTCTCAACCCAAAGGGGAGAGAGGAAACGTGGTGTCCGTTTTGTCTGCTGAGCGATCCAGAGATTTAAAGACTTCTCCCAGGGTGAATAGAAAATAGTATTTATTACAGGAGGCACAAAAACGAGCCGAGGTACGCAGCCGCCCGGAGTTACAGAAATAAACCCCCAGTGGCTTAAAACCCCTACGATCCAAGCAGATACGCACGCCGGGAGGTCAGGGGGAGAGGGGAGGTAGGGAGAAAAGACAGAAAGAGAAATAGAGAAATATCACCACGTGGTCCGGTCGCGTGGTTTGGGCTGCTCCAGTGCAGGTCTGTATTTCAGTGCAGGCGCAGCAGAGAGTGTGGAGAGAAGTACTCAAGGCTCCTGCCCAGCACGGTGGCTGCGGGTCCCCTCTGCACGGCCACGAGGTGACCGTTCCCCGCGGCCGCGTGGCGACCGCCAGGACCCCCGGCCCCGTGGCGACCGACCCCAGCGCCGGCCGCGTGGCTCCTAACCCTGCCCCCGCACTTCCCCTTCCTTTCGGCCCCCCGAGAGCGCCGCCGGGGGGAGGGGGGGGCGGTGCGGACAGGAAGAGCCAACTTCAGGGAAGCCCTGTGGTTATGCCCGCTGTGACAAAATGTTTGAGGCAAAAAACATTCAGGCTGCCCTGACAGGCCCCTGTGCCACATTCAGGAAAGTTAAGAAAGTCAGTAGGATTTTGTACGTATGCAGTGAACCCCAGAACAATTCACAAGAAAAATAAAAGCCACCAAATTGAAATAGTCAGCAATGCAGGAATCAACTCCATCATGGAGCAGGAATGAGTTTGAAGTAAAGCCTTTCAGACTGAAAAGGAGATACCAGTCCAGGGAGATATCCAGGGCTGAGTCTAATGAACAGGGAGACTGTGAGCAAGACCCCAATTCAGCAAGCTACTTCCTAAGCCAGTGAACTGCACTAGGGCTTAAACAGGTGCCCCTAAGCTTTGCAGAACTGGTACCTGAACTAGTTAGCTGACAGAGGACAAGAAAATTGCTCAAGTCCCAAGGGGTAAAGGGTGGCAAGATGGGAGCAAGGCTGGAACAAGAGGCTGAGAATGGAGTCACAGCATTTTGAACAAGAGTGATAGAACCCATTAGAAGTTACTTATCCAGACCTCCTAGTAATGGTCCCACAATCACACTTGCACTGTGAGAGAAGCCCAGAGCAGCCAACTGAGGCTGTAAATCCAAGCTGGCCTGTTACACCCCTGCACATACACTCATGTTGATTCACCCATCAAACAGGTGGAGGGAGCTGCAGACAAGGTCCTTTCACTACATCATCCCATCAGGAAGCATGTGGAGGTGGCTGGTGGCAGCTGTAAAGCATAGTAGTCATAGTCAATCATGAAAACAGAGATAAGTGCATTGGTAACCTTGAGTAATGAGGGGGAGAGTGAGTGAACACTGAGGAAACTGGATTTTACCCATGTCATCTTCACATCTCATCTGAAGAGGGATGACCAGCAGTTTTTCAAGTTCTGAGAGCAAACAATCTGCAGTCGCATAAGCATAAAGCATGGTGGAACAAACCCTCAAGGCTTACATTGCTCAAACTCTCCATTACCAGCTCATCTCTGAGCGTAGCTAGCATTTGGCATTACTGCTGGCCAAAGATCATTATAATAACTTTTGCCTTTTGAGTAAAGAGTTGGAGTTTGGCTCAGAGCACTATATAGCACAGTTTTTTTCATAATCCACCAAATATGCAAAAAACAAAAATCTGTAGAGAAAGCCTTTAAATGGGATCAAGTCAGCAGAAAGCGAGTGATGCATCCTCCTGGTTTTGCTCTTAATGAAATCTTTAGTTATGACATTGAGTAGTAGCCAAAGACACCAGTTCTCTGGTTGACTAAACCACCAATCAGTTTAACAAATACACTGGATGCAGACGCAGGGCACATCCCGTTCCCAATCTGCTGACATCCACTGTACAATACAGATGCAAGAGAATTTCAGCTTCTGTAGACTGTGCAAGAGTGGAGTCTCTACTTCTGAGGCAGCCAGACAGCCACTGAAGTTTATGGTAAAAGCACAGAGTGATCTTTCTACAGTAGGGTACTGGTTTTCTTTTTATTATGACCCGATATTTTTCAGACTAGGCAAGCAGCTTTGAACTGACTGTTAAAGGTGAACTAGTAAGAAATAAGAGAAAAGGAAAGTGCTAAAGATTACAAAACAAAGTTAAACCAAACTGTTCTACTCTGAAAAGCGGCTGTGATAAAAACAGGACCTTACTGAATTTGAAGAAACTCTGAAGTTAGCAAGAACTAAAAAGAGAACTCCAGAATCAGTCTACGCTGGGGTACAGAGAGAACAGATATCATTAGTACAGGAAATGCACATACATTAGAGGTCCTTGACCATGTATTAATGACAATACACTGATGACTAATTGTGTTGATTCTAAAAACAAAGGTAGACTCATGGATCAACAGAATGCAGTTAATTATGGATATGCATGCCCATTGAAGGCCACAGCAAGTGAGGAAGTATTCCTGTTTCCATGCTCTTATGATCAAATTAACCTTACAGCTGGGAAGGGACATCTTGGATCAATCACACCATCCTCTACTATCTGCATAAAAGACAGAAACTCAGCCCAAATTCCAGATGTTAGTTTGAGTTTAAAAACAGATATCCTTTGCCAATTCAGAAACCAAAGCCAAATTTGTAATGTCTTTGTATTGAAAAAAAATCACTTTTCACTTTTCAGAGAGGAGGAACAATTTCCAAGGTAACTCTGAACACAGAGCCTCATGTGCAGACAAGCTGGTTTCACATACTATCTCCCACTGTTCCAGTTGTAAGCTGCATCAATAATTTTTAACATTTTTACTTTACAGTTAAAAATGCGCATTGTAACATTTAAAGAGAGCTGTTACTACTTCACTTGACAGCTCCTGCAATAGTTCAGGATCCAGTGCTGTTTCTGACTCAGCTCATGATAGAAATAGCAAGCGGACAAAGGCTCTTAAATAGGTGGAATTGCAAGAGTTGTTAATGAACATCAGACCCTGGATTCAGAACAAAAGCCAGTAAATATCAGTAAGTCCCAATACCCCCCAAGGCTTTGGATTGTATTAAATATATTTGGAAAAAAACCCCATTAGAAACAGTTCACTGTAGGACATCTTACCCTCCAACAACAAGTTGTGATCACCACACATTTTAAAACACTTTGTGTAGTTTGTGCATCATATACAAGTACATCATAGGCAATGGGGAAGATCCAACATTTGTGTATAAGCAAGCACTAATAGATGTTACAGGTAAGACTGATCCCAAAACAAACCAGTGCATTGATTTGTCTACACCACAGCCTAAAACAAATGGAACAAGTCACAATTAACAGTCCAAAGCTGTCGCAACTTCAACACATACATCTTGGAAACATACAATGCATGTACCCAGATCTAAGACAGTGATGAGTTCGTGAGATAACTTTAGAAAGATCAAGGTACCAGAAGAGGAAGGCACATTAACCTCTGGTTGGTCCATTTCAGCATTATTTGGATAAGTCATAGTGATTTACATACCCTGAGACTGTGGGAGGCCTTGAAAAGGAAAGGAGACCAGGTGAATGGACAAATAAAAAGTACAAGTTTTAATGATATTTTAAGATTCAGCACCTGAATTTTCCCTTTTAATAAGGTAATCTAGAAAAGCACTTCCTAATAAAACAACATAATGACTCCTAGATTTTTGTTCTGAGGTCAAAGAATCAACATCTAGGACTACAGAGACATTCCACTACGTTGCAAGGGTTTTTACACTCACTCTCAGTTTCAGTCTAATGACCAGAATTTATATATAATCAAAGTGTTTGACTTGGTGGTTTTTTGGATACAGAAATGGTCAGGCAGCTCACATCTCAACTCTGCCAACCCTGGCACACTGTATTATATGTGTGCGCTTTCTTAGACCATGCCACTTCCAGCAGGATACTAGAGGGAAAGGCTGTTAGAAAATGGCACTCAATTTTTAATTGGGGAAGATTCCTTTCTGTCAAGAGCATTCTTCTAATTAGCCAAGTACCACATGGTTTTGATAAAGAAACCCAGCATCACAAGCAAAAAAGATACTTCCTAATTTAAATCCTTGAAAACATGGAGAATCAAGAATGACAAGGATATCTACTTGATCTCTCTGAAAATGTTTCTGATTAAGTCCTTTCACAAGTACCTCCTGAGCAATGAATATCTCCTTTATGGTTTTAGATTCCTCAGGAGTCTCAAGAGCAATACCAAACACTTGGGCTTTCACCTTTTCTCTTGTGCTCCCTTACCCATCCTCATCACACACCAAAGTGCCCATTTTCAGAGGCAAGGGAGTGCATACGCAGGTCCCTTTAAACAAGATGTGGCTGTATTCTCCTTTCCACTCTCCCTTGTCTGCAACATGGACAAATTCCTGGTGTCTCTGCTTCAGAGGCTTTAAAATAAGTTACTGAAGGCACTGCAACACTGAGAAATGTATTTTAAGTTGAGGTCACATCATGGGCTCTGGCTGTGACATGGTCAGTGCTGCACATGGGGATTTTCATTTGGCTTTAAGCCAGAGAGCATGTGCATGGCTAACATTGGAGTCCAGGGCTCAGCATGGGCCTCTCTGCCTGCATCTCACACAGCTCTGCAGCAGTGTTCCT
The DNA here is from genome assembly GCA_013389865.1 of Piaya cayana. Taxonomy (NCBI): domain Eukaryota; kingdom Metazoa; phylum Chordata; class Aves; order Cuculiformes; family Coccyzidae; genus Piaya; species Piaya cayana. Next base: position 4,684 of record WAAB01016657.1, on the reverse strand, counting down.
AGGAATGAGCTGTTCTCTAGTTCAGTAATTTAGTCATAGAAGCAATTGCAACAGAAGCTAATTAAGAACCTCTCAGACACTTTGGAAACTGGGACATTAGTTCACAAGGTCAGCAAGTGGTTCTCAGCTGAGGGGCAGAAATTAAGACACCAAACCACCACTCCATATAGCTGGATCATAACTTTAATCTGTTAACTCTGCAGCTGCAAGCTATATACAAAACAAGTGATCAGGTGAAGGAAGATGATGAAATTCTGGAGAACTGATATGTAAGTATCTTAATCCTTAAGATACAAAAGGTGGCAAATACTTGAAATGGAGGCAGCAATTATATACCCATAAAGAAGTTAAGGGGTCCCCCTCATTAAGGGAGCCACAAGAGTCACCCACAATGTGAATGTAACTTTTGTGGACAGACTAAGTCCAGTAAGATCACTGGGCACTCTTGCAATGAATCTTAAAAATGGATCTATGTGGAAAACGAACAACTGAGACTAGGAACAAACACCTATTAACTATTCTTTGGTAAATTACTCGCCTTGGACTAACAACAACAGCACGGATGAGAATAGGAACCAAACAAATGGACTCACTTCTTTACCACAATCCCAGAAAGCACTCCAGGAGAACACTAAAAATTCTCCCTGGCTGACTTGACTGTACAAGGGAGAAATCTGAAGGAATAACCAGGAATAAGGTGTTTGGTGAAGAGGGTGAGCACCACCCTCATTGCTATGCTCAAGCTAACACAGCAAAGTTGCTTCTGCTTCCTTGAGAACATCCATCACATAACATGCAATTGTTACTGAGGGGTTGCTATCCAGTAGTTACAAGCTGGGTATTATGGAACTCATAATTAAGTCAATAGCTTGATTACATGTGATTATGAATACTGAAAATGTAACACCCAGAGATACCCAAATTAGCATGTCTACTGAAAAGAGCTGAGTGGTAAAATTATCTGCTTCCTACACTCACCAGCAGCACAAAAGATCTCACATGACTGAAAAGTCAATAGTGGGAAGAAAAGTCTGAAGGTCTGTTATGATTTAAGCTCTTTTTTTTCTCCTTCAAGTACTTAATGTGAGATAAACCAAAGTCTGTTCTTCCCTGGGAATAGACTGTTACTGTGTAATCCTCCCATCAGTCAAACTGTACAAGGACAACTGCCCAGTTCTAGTCTCAGCCACCCTCAAAGGTCTACCCAGTTTAAAATAAAGCAAATTGAAGGTATCAAGCACGGCTTGACAAAATGCCAGCAAGCCCATTTCTGCTCAACAGAGGTCACCTCTGCATGTACAATATTGCTATAGTAAAGACTAAGATGATTTTTGGTGGAGGAGGCAACCTCAAACAGACCATTTAGGAGGGCAGGAAAGAACAAGGGAGGGAAATCATTAAGAAACACTGGAAAAGATAAGATGGTCTGAAAATATGGATGTCACTGGGTCTCAGCAGAGCCCAGTGAGCCATTCAAGAAGTTACTAAAGTGCAGTCACAATACTGAATTCCATCTGTCATGGGGGTGTATCTGCCATTTGAACAATGGAGTGCACCCAACTCACCTCCATGTGGAGCCCAGAGATTCCCTGCTGTACAGACATTCCTACACTTCAATGGGAAAGCCCTGCATTTCTCATCATAATCCTGGTTTTCAGTTCTGATCTCTAACCCAACAGGGCAACAAAATCAAATCAAATAAGAAAGACTGGCTTTTTCTTCTGTTTTTCCTATTGCTTATCTCTCGAGGACAGTTGGTATATCATCACCTTTCTTTGACTCAATTTCTAACACCAACTAGACCAAAAGTGACATATGACCAACCACAAAATATTCTGAAACTTAATAGCTGTACCATTACAAGCCTATAAACCCACTGAAACAGGCTAGAAATTAAATTCTCTTTGGTCCAATTTGTTTGTGTGCTTGCAGCACTATATAGTTTGTTTCCAGTTTTTGGGGGGGATTTTCATACAGTGACAAGGATGGCTCCCTCCCCATTAGAAGTTATCTTAGCAAGAAAGCACCCTGAAAGCAGAATACACAGAAGCATCAGAAGCATGTGAGAATGAGCATGTGAGGAGTTTTACATCATTGTCTAGATTCTTCTGAGAATTGTTCAAAGCTTCCTATGGAAAAAAAAAAGACAAAAAGAGTAATCACACTACCAGGCTTTAGGACCATAATACCTCATATTGAGGTACTTGGGGAGTTAAGAGTCAGTAGAGGGGGACATTTTCCAGGGGTGCCTCTTCAGTAACCTAGAGACTCTGATGACTCATCAGAAAATCAGCCTCTGTGTTTGGAGACTGAAGTTCAGTCCACACAAATACCCTTTTTGCTCCCTCACCCAAACCTGGAATATACTTTGATCAATAGATCAACATCAGGGCTGGCTAGGATTTCCAGATCAGGAGCTTTTCTTTGGTACTTGTGACACTAAGTGCCTAACTAGTAACTGTTTTTCAGCAGAATTGGAGGACGCTCAAGTAGATTCAAGTGTCTAATTTCTTAAAAAAAAAAAAATCAACTCAAACAAAGCCCAAATAAAAATTCCTAAGTAGAACATGTTCCTTGTGACAGAGTGATTTTACACAGTAGCTGGAAAAGTAAACCTAGAAATACTGTCATACTTCACCAAGACTTGTTTTTCTTGTTTTTCTCTATATACTTCCAATTTTCAAAGCCCCTTAAATAACCAAAGCAGTATGTTACCATCATGGAACCACACAGACACCATTATGATATCTTTAAAAAAAACATTAAACAACTCTAAATAAAATTTGAGAGCTCCTTTGCTACTCCATGGTATATAATTTGCCCCTTTTCAGAGAAAAGCCTGAATAGCCACACACACAGAGTGCTGTGAACTGATTCAGTTTAAGCAGTCAGCCCACAAGGGAAGTAGAATTATGAAATGCCATGAGAATATCTATTTGTGAAGCACCTGTGTCAGCATTCAGTGTGAATAAATTATACTTCTGGAAAAGGTGCACATATGGGAGAGCTCTTCTCTTGCCAAAATTTCCACACAGATGGGACAGAACTGCACTACTTGCAGGATTTTCATTTGAGTCTCCACTACCAACTGGAAATTAAGCTTGAGGCTCACTGCTTGGTGTTACTGATGAAGATACTGAGTACAAAGAGAAAAGGGATGGCAAGGACACACGCAGACTAGCTTTAGGCAGTCTGGCAGGAACTGCATAAGGGACTAGAGCTACTCTGCAGTGGTGGCTCTGATCACCAGCAGAGACAGGAGAACAGAGCATGTCCCAGCCTTGTCTGTCTTCTCAGCTTCAACCAACTGCCCATTTGGTAGCAAAGCAGTAAGGTACAGGCACACTCTGCTCCACTGATGGTGAGAGTAACAAGCAGAGAGTTTGGTGCCTGCCAAAAGGCTGGGAGAAGCACCCTGGAATCTTGCATTTAGGTGAGTGTTAGGTAAGACCATCACCCTGGAATGTACACACTTCACAGCTGGACCTGAAGGGCATCAGACCTATTCTCCCCACCGAGTCCCACATGAAGTTTGAGGGAATTTGAATGCAGAAGACAGCAGGGGACTTGGGTAAAGACTGAGCCTCTCCTATAGCAAGCAGATGCTAGTGCAACACGAGCTAACAGAAAGTTATCTTGCTACATAGAAACCTTCTAGCTTGTGTTAGTTAAGTCCAAGATGCACTCTTTAATCTTGGGGGAAAAAAACCCACTTTAGTTATTCCATTAGGTTATTAGAGGAGATGGCCAATCAGAACAGTTAAAATAGGAAAATTTTCCACAACCTGGGACAAAAAAAGGTCCTAGGTTTTAGGTAGTTTATGAAGAACCCATGAGCTACCACAGCAGCATACATGGGAACCTTGGCTCATCTGGAAAACAGATGGATTTAGTTAATTTGGAATGACAAGAACAGTTATGACCCTAGCCCCCATTTCCTCTCAGCACCAATGCAGGCTCTCAATGTGATGTCACCCTGCAACAGCCATGCTGCAGAACACCCTACGCAAACTCAAGTTGTGCAAGCCGATACCTGAGTCAGGCAGAGAAGGAACGAATCTATTTTTGCTCCTGGCACTGCTGAAAACTACAGTACAAATGCACTTTTGAGAACTCCTGCACTTCTGCAGTTTGGGCTTGATGAGCAACACCCCTAGGGAATCTATGCCTGGGTTTCAATTACTATAGTTTAAAATTACTGTATTCCATGTAAACAGCATCGTTAGACTTCTACTTTTAAAAAGATCAACCCAGGCCAGGGTCAGGCTCTGCAGATAAAGTAGTAGCTTCTCTCTTATAAATATTTTTAATATTTTTTAATTACAAGTAGTCCTTACTCCAGGTAATTTAACTGACACAAAGTGTCTGCACACAAGCAGCCCCTAGACTTTCACAGAAAGCCCAGGAGCAATCACTCTATAAAAAAGGAATGCTATCTCATTGNTCATTAGCTCCAGAGACCAGCATAATTCCCATGAAGTCCTGATGGAAGATGCCACAGAGTTTTGTTCCAGATGAGTCATAGCAGTGGGTGTAAACAGCATTTGAGAAGAAATTTATGTCAGAAAAATACTTCCTCCAGATTTCATCATGATTCTGTTAAAGGAAAGTTTAGATTATTATTGTTGCCAAACAAACTCCAAACCTTGTTTCACAAAAGCAGAAGGTAGCTTCCAGAGCCTAA
>WAAB01016656.1:171812-193844 GCA_013389865.1 Piaya cayana | reverse complement strand
TGTGTTTCTTGGCAGTGTACAGTATTTATACCCACCATATAATGAGAAACTGGTGTTTTGTCATTTGCTGTATGGTCAACTGTTACGTTTTGAAAAGGAGTGATGGAAGCATGATCAGGGCTTGTGTGATTTTAAGAACCATTAAATAAACTAATAACTTCTTTTGGGTGTTTGCGCAACTAGCATTGCACTAATACATTTTTTACTTGAAGCTCATTTTCCCATATCACTAATTTCTTCCCTACCACCTAGACTGGATTTCATCTATTCATTTTCTTCCTGTTCAGTACAGTTTCTTTTTCAACAAAGCTCATGTTTTTGACTGCTTTCTATATTTCTGCCCAGGAGAAATGGAGTGTGCCTATTGGAGCCCAAAGGCCTTGCCTTACATTTCACTGAGTAAACAAGCACCTGCAATGGGATAGTTATTGCTGAAAGTAATACTTGCCAAACCAGTGGAGACTGTGGAAGCTCCCAGCTGTTCCTGGCTGCTCAGTGCTGAGATCTCTCCTCCAAGATATCCAGTATAATGTACCAGTACCTTCACAAAGAAAAGGCGGCAGATATTTCTCACTGATGCTCTCTGAAGTAGAACGTACCAGCTTTCTCTTTATTTGCTGGTTTTAAGTTGTACTTTATTACATTAGAGTGAAGCCATCTTTAACAACAACTGGTCTTAAGCTGTAAATCTGACTTTTTCTCCACAGTATAATGAGCCGTCTTGAAGGTCAGACTAGATTTTATGCCTTAGGCCCTGTTGTGCGTTACACAAGCAAGAGTATAACATGGTTTTATGCTGAGTAAGGCACCAGTGAGATCAAGATTGTACCAGAGAGCTGTGATAGCTTTGAAGGGCTGCCATGTAAGTCATCTGCTGCTGGAGGTGACTCGGGGGGTGTGTGTCCCCAGGCAAGGCTCAAGTTGCAGGTTAAAGTGGCAGTTTCCAACATTAAACAGGTGGTTGAATCACAGATCAGAGCCCAAACCAACAAACTCTGCCAGGCCTTTTGGTTGAGCTCTCTGCTGGCAGCTGATGTGCAGAAGAGGCAATTCGAGATTGGAAGAGAAAGAAGGTGAAGCAGTGAAACACTATGTGCAAATGGTTGGGAGCCACTGGGGAAGAAAAATAAGCTCCTGAACTAAGAGGTGGGAAAACTCTGAAAAAGAAAATAATAGGTTTGTTTCAAGGGCTGTTCTTCTCTTGCTCTATGGCCTCAGGCAGGTTAGTTGTTCCCTTGTATGTGTCTCTAGCTTGTGGAGTCATGCTGCAAATGCCCTGTGGAAGAGATTGTCTGTACTAGTATTGAAAGAGTGCAGAGCATAAAGGCCACAACTGTACTCAAGTGCAGTAGCAATATGCTTTCTAACAACATAGGGGAAAAAAATAGCACTATAACAAGGACTCCTGGAGCCTCGTTTTATTCTCATCATGCAGAAGGAAACTGCCTTCCCTAGGTGTCTCCTTCCAGAGCCAGCTTGCCTGCCAAGCAGTGGAGTTATACAGAATAAAATGTGCTGGTTCCAGTGGCCAGAGGTGCACCATAAATCCCCTCATACACAAAAGCAGCCACACAGCTGGTGGGAGTGTGAGGCCATCACCAAAACTGTGTGTTAAATGCTACCTTATACCAGTCAGGAAGAGCAGGCTGTTTCTATGGCTACTGCTGCCTTTCTCACTAATGCACGTACCATTGGTTCCAACAAGATCATGTTGTCTTATAGAAAATAAATACTCACATACTGCTTTACTCTGCAGCATTTGTTGAGCTAGTGAATACCTAACTTCCTATAATAAAGACATTTTTGACTTAATGTACTGTCATAAAAGGATTTTGCTCATCTCTGATTTATAAATATATCCAGTTTGGCCTCTAAAATCCTTGTTCTCGTTTCCATGGTAACAAGTCTGATTCCTGTTACTTCATCTTGGGTGGGAAAGAGTTGCTGTCCCTTTCAAGTAACACTGCAATGGGCAAGCAAAACGATTGCCTTGTAGAAAATTCAGGACGCCTGTGATCAGAAACCAGCCAATTTTTTGAAACCTGAGTGAGAAATGCACGAAAAAAATGGCACTACAAACTTAGCACAGGCTTGAGTTAGATTTTTTTTTTGGTATGCAGAAAGTCAAGAGTAGGTAATATAGTCATATACCACACCGTTACGTACTTAACAAACTGATCAGGTAGCCCTGAATAAGGCTGCGTTGGCATGTAGGACAATAACCAGACAAAGAGGATCTAGGCAGTCTCTTCATATGGTAACACTATACATGAATTAGTACTGAACCCACTTTATTGTTTGAAATGGACTCTCACTGTCTATATTTTTTTCCTTCAGTGGATCCCATTTTCAGTAATGCGCTGCTAGGACTGGCTCTTTCATAGATCATTCATGGGTCACCCATGTGCAGTACATTTGAGACTGTGAGTAGTAAAGGCATCATAAATAATCCACAGCTGCTTTGCAAAGATCTTTCTAGTGTACTTTTGCGCTTTTGACATTTCCAGGAAAAAAAGAATGAAAGTAGGCAGCTGCTGGTACTCTAGGGTGCAAGTGGTTTAGTAACTGCTGGTTTGTGATGATAAATAGGAGAGGTTTGCAAACGCCTCCGAAAATCCCCAGCGAAAGCATTGGCTCCCTTTTCCTGCAGAAAAGAATCATGATATACATCTTTGTGAGTAATAAGTACCTTCTAATGTGAACTCCATAAAGTTGCAGATGAAATGTTCATCTTTTGCTTACCATGAGATTTTTCTAATATATGTAAATGAAGATGTTACGTGTCTAAAATGGAGCCATAACATCTAAAATGTCATTGTATTACAGCATTAGAATCTCATCTGCATTTGAGCGGGAAGCAGCATGATAAATCATCTAGCTGTTCCTTAAACGAGTACGGATTTGCTCCAAGTGTTTTATTCGAATGCTGGAGTTTCCAGCCCATCTTTTGGAGCAGACGATCCAAATCTAGATAAGGTGTTCTCTATTCAGACAGGGTGCAGGAATACCTCATTTAGGCATGTTTTATCAATGCTATTGTAATGTGCACAAAGAGAAATCTCATCCGTAATTCATGTTAGAGGCCAATCTTTGAATCCTAAACAAAGAACACACATTCTCTAACTATTCAATACCTAATTTATCTCACGATAGGATAAGATTGTCAACCAGACATTATGATCATTGAGAGCCAAGCACAGTTAAGAGAGAATCAATATCACACACAACACAAAAGTGATTTAGCAATTGCCTTAAATAACTATGCACAGGTTTTCCTTTTTGTCATGACTAAAACACAGTGATCAGCCTGCCATAACCGCAAGTCCCTTGGTGAGAATGAAGTCATAGCACTGCAATTTCTAGCTGCTCAGCCAACTTAAAACAATATAAATGAGCTTGTTTTCTGTGCCCTACTGTTACATGTAGGGGATTAAAAAAATGAGTCATTTGCTGGAAAACATACTGATCCCATGGCAGTAGGATGACTCTTAAGACAACTCCTGCATTCTGTTAAGACTAATTATAAGAGTGGTGGCTGGTGCATTTTTGCTTTGACTAAAGCAAGGACATAGGAAGCAGACACAAATGAAAACAGTGAAACTTACGTAATTGCATATTGCACTTTTAGCTTTTCAGAGATCAGCTTTTTCTTCTCTAAATTGCTATCGCTCTTGGAACACTTCTGTGGTTTTATAACCCAGGGTATTAAAAAAGATGTGATTTTTACATGTTTGAGTTTGTCTTTATTTCTCGTGGTACACTTCATACAATATTGCACCCTGCAGAAGAATTGTGTGGAATTTCTAAATATTGTTTCTAGCTCTATCTGAAAGCTCCTCCAAATAGTTAACTGATTCCTGCTTTTCACATAGCCCAAGGCAAGTTTAGAGGAACTAAATGTAACATGAGTTAGTCATCCTTAAATAATCTTAAAGCAGGGAGCCTACATTAACAGCAAGCTGATAATAAGCTCTGCAGAGCCATCTCCAGTATGGCTTTTCTCATGACTTGGAATAAATTCATAAGCTGTCATTTATTTCTTTGTTTGCTTTTTCTCAGCTGGAGAATTGGCTGTCTGGTTGCTGAAAAATCAATTATTTTTGTAAAATTTAATAGTACTGTCTTAGGATCATGCACATAGAAGCTGGCATAATTTGAGACATGATAAAAATTAATAAGATGCTGACTGTTATCACTATGTGATTGGTACTTCTTTTTTGTGCTAAAAGAGAACTTCTGTGTTAGAAGAACAGCAAAGAATGGGGTTTAAAAGGACCAGCAGACTTGACTTAAGCCTGTTTTTTTTTATTTTTGTGGGCTTCTGTTGTCAGACCATCTGCAGCTGTTGTCGGTCAGCCATTGATCTGACCTCTGAGTGGTAGAAACCCATTCTGTTCCCTAGTGGGTCATTCAAGTGTTTTGCTTCTAGCATTTAAATTGGATTTTGTTCAGTTTTATTTAAATCCATTATATCAACACTTAAAAACCAGAAACCCTCCCACTCTGCTGTGAGGCATCCCATTGTATACCAGTATTTTGTTCTTTTTTCGTGTCCTATACATATTCATTTCCCTTAATCTTTGATGCTAATTCATGTTTCCTTTTTTCCATTCTTTTTGTCTTCTGGATTATTATTAAATTCCTGGATAATACTTAAATGTCATAAAAGCCCTGAGAAATGTCACATACTGGAGGAGAACACAATAATTTATGTTTAAAAACCCTCAAGCATGGTAATACCTGCTTTTCAGGCTGTGTAGCTGTTCTGACCATTTCTCAGGAAAAAATAGATCTCTTGAGAGAAACAGATTTACGTTGTTGATGGTGTTTTGATTTTGAACTTTGATACTGAGATAGGAGGTTAAGAAGTGAATTGTATCTTCTCTGTGGTTCTTCTCTGCCCTGACTTGATAATGGGTCACTTGGAACATTTGGTTAGTTTCATTAATTATTAATGGTAACACATGGCAAAAGCAACTAGGAGATGCACTGGATGTGTGGGGGTCTGATGATGGAAATGTAAAAGGGGCAATTATCAATCTGAAAATAAATGACAGTGGCAACTGCCAGAGAGGAGGGGGAATCAGCAGAAGGTTTAGGTGTCTCTGGAAGAATAGAGACATGTTATTTTATTTTACGGTCACATGCATATCTTAAGTAACATTAAAGTGAAAATTCCTAAAGTAGAGCACGTAGTTCACGTGAGTAGTAGATTACTTAGCTGAACTGTGGTCTACGTGAGTATGCATTTATAAACCTTTACAAGAATTTTGATACTTGTTGAGTGTATAGAAAAAGCAGTAAGGTATTCACTGTTAGGGAACCATATACATAGACAAAAATATAACTCCCATCCATGCATCTTAGTAGCTTTCCTATGTATTTATGCTCAGGAGAGAAAACAGAAATCTTGAGGTCATGGAATAAGAGCTGCTACATAACATGAGTGTTGTTTGAATGTGAGTTTTTTCCTCTACCAGCCGAGGTAGTCTAATGCACAATGACACACTGCCACTGTATAAAAGGGTCTGTATGAATTTGCCCCAAAGAATTTAGAGTGGGAGGGGTTATTTCTGTGTTCTCTCCCTCTCTTTGCTGTGTAGACACTGTGCATCAAAGCTCATGTTCTGGTAGTTTCAGAATGACTGAAAATATCAAGAGCAGGAGGAGTCCGTACATTTTCTATCTCCCTAAAGAAAAGAACTAAATTGACAAGCTTTGTGTACGGCAATAGCATCTTATTTGACTATCTGAAACAGTTCCTGAGAGAGCGGTGTTTTCAAAACCCTGCCCTAGTCTGTGATGTATTGCCAAGGCTTGCTGGCCTCCTCTAGATGTTGTCTGAATCCAGTGTCCAGGAGAGCTTTTCCTCGCAGCCACACCAGAGCCATCTGTGACACAGCTCCATATATGCCAGCCCAGTTCCATTCTGTGTTACCTGACCACAGCGGCACTGGAAGACAAGGCTAGAAAAGTCAACAAGTCCCCATTGCCACCAAATTTTGAAGGAGAGTTGACACATGGGAGAATAAAACATGAAGCAGCTTTCTTTTGCTTGGGCTGACACAGCTCATGCAATGCCATGGATTAATTAAACTCCAGACTGTCTGACGGAGTTTCTCCCACAGAGAAAAATATTAACTAAGTCAATTGATTGCATTTTCATTTCTTGAGGGAGCGTTCAGCCCACGCATCCTATTGTATGTCTGATCACAAAGACATGTCTGCTGTAGCAATATTGTGTTATCTCACAGATGCTTTGTGCTACAATCTTGAGCTGTTGCCTCTGATGTAAAAGGAAATGGAAATTCTTGCTCAGAGGACCTACCTGACAAAGAAATAAATCATTGTAAACCCAGTGCCCCAAATTTAGGAAATTACAGTAGCTGCTGCTGAAAACCACTGTGATAAATTCCCATCCATCTGGAACGTTTCCATAATCCACTACAGATTGCCAATTAATTGCACACTTAGTTCTATGTAATAAGGACAGATAATAGACTGTATTACTGTATGTCCCCCAGAGGCTGTGGAAATACATCACAATATTCTTAAGTAGCATATTTTTATTAAAGCCTTGCCTGCAAGCTTCTGTCTGGTACTAGAAACCTATTGTGCTAGGAACTGTCCATGTAATGAAAGGCCAGATTTACAGCACATAGTCTTATTTAGTGAAGCACTTAAACGCTTGCTTCGAGTACCATTTTAAATAAACCAATCTCATCTATTTTCTAATTAAATGTGGGAAATTATAGTGCGGATGGCTAGGACACAAGGTTTTTAAATCCTCTTCTAGAGCAGGAGAAACCATAAATAACCCGGTTTATGCTGTTAATATTAAAAAGAGACTACGGGGAGGCACTTTCAAACAGTGATATGCAAAGTATTTAGTATTTTGCGCAGATTTTTTGCTAATTTGTAGAGAAGCTTTCGTGGCCAGTCAGGATTTAAACTAAAATTCCTGTTCATTAAACCAGTTACATAATGAGAAGATGTTATTTTAAAAAACACACACATTTAATTTTATTTGGATTAATCAAGTTTTTCTATGCTCTGCTGAACATAATGTAACTTATGACCTTTTCCAGCTTACAGTCATTTTAATATTTTACTGCAGTGTTTCTAGAAGGCAACTCAGTAGACAGTAATTGTTGTCCAGAGAATAAAAAAGAGGAAAATTTCCGTGTTTTGAAAGCAAGTCAGATTGTCACAGGATTGTTAGTCAAGGAAAAAAAAGGTATCTTCACATTTTAGTTTTATTTATTGCTACAGTTAGTTGTTCCTGCATGTCAGTGACAGCCAAGAGAGTTGCATACTTTTTTTCCATTTAAAATTTTTCTAAACATTTTTTGTTTATCTTGTATAACTCGAGACGCAAAGTCCTAATATTAGGTATAACTGTGTAAATCCATGTGAAAATCAGTAGTGAAGTACCACAGATAACTGTACCAGCACAGAGAGTTCATTTTATCTTGAGTTGCTCTCAGAAAAGTCTTGCAGGGCTCCCACTGAAATGCCTCCACCTCTAACTATACCCTGACTAAAAACCAGCTGATTTTTTTAATTGCTCCTTTGTTTGAGAAGCTTTTCAGAAAGGAGAAAGCTGATCACTTAAAAATGTTTGCGGGCTATCAAGAAGAATAGATTTTACTTGTCGTTTTCTTCCTTCTTTTGAGGTTATCACATGACTGGTGAGGCAAAAAATTTGTCATGAACCACTATATGTGAGAAACGCCAGATTGAGCCTGGACCTCCCTGCCTCCTCTGGTATCATACACATGAAACTTGTAACAATTTCATAGAATTTCACTCTAAAAATAGTGTCTTCATGACCTAGGGTCTTTAGGTCTTCCTAGTAGCAGGCATCACATAAATTAAGCATTCAGCTCCATCTTCACTTTCGTACTCTAGACTCAGCTTAATTCCCAGGAGTACCAAGCATGTGTTTGCCAGTTACAAGGGACATTTTATTTATTACCACAAAGCACTTGTGCCCATTGGGAGAGTCATCTTGCATTTAGCTTCCCCAAAGCCTGTGTGCAAGAGACATTATTATTTTAGAATAATTTAGCTTTCTGTGCTTATAAGGAGAAGTCACTTCAATAGACTACAACTAGATGAGTGGCTTTCCTCTCTCTTAAATGCAAGGGTGGTGTTTTTGCTCTTCTCAAATGGGTTTTTATACTATCAAGCTATGGAATACAAGTCCTGTAATCCAATCAAAGATGTTAGTAATAAAAGCAATGGTTAATAACCAAATGGAAAACTGCTGCTGTCTCTTTTCGGTCCTGAGGAGACTCTTCCCTCTCAGCTGTCTCTGAAATCCACCAGTCTGGGAAGTGTCTGCCTCACTTGTAGGCACATGCAGGCCCTGATAGCAGGTTGTGGAAATGCTGATTAGAGCCATTTGATCTGGATTGGTATTAAAGTGCCTAGAGGAACTCACTCCCACGGTGCAAAATAAAATTATTGGGTTTTCACATGTGATAGTCAGGAGGTTTCTCTTACCTTCAAATATAAGAGGAGGGTTTCCTGAGTCTAACATCTTCTGAATCTTGCAACAGAATTCCATTAGTTTTTCTGCAATAGAGTGGATTTGCTCCTAGCTAGTGGTTTTTTTTCCTTTTTAATTAACAAAGAAAGCCACTCCTGAATATAAGACTGGATTTTCCTCAAACTTTGAGGCATCTTCTCACTAATTATGGCAAATTACCAGCATCTTTCTCATGACCACCTGCAAAGTATTTTAACATCTGATCATCATGCTATGAGAACACCTAATAAGTAACAAATGAATACCTAATTTCAGAAAAGAAAATAAAGCATACTATCCAGTTAGCACATGTACATGAACATGTCTATAGGATAAACATATGTTATAAGCACACAACTACACACACGTGCATGTTATTATAGCTGAGTTGGATAGATATAGTCTTCTTTTTTCCTTGCTATGTCAATCAATTAATTTCAGAGCATATACACCAGGTCCTCAACCACAGAAATTATCTGAGTTGTATTGAAGTCCTGGTCATTTAAACCACCCATATACTTAGATGATGCGAGATGTGGAATATTTTGGGACTTCACAAAGTGAAATATATTTAAGCTAAAATACAGTTAAGTTTCATCTAAGTAGCTGTGGTTTTTTGAAAGTTACAGAGAATATCCCTCTGATAGCATGTTTTCTTTACAATGGTGTTTTCCAGACATTGTTTGTTCCTTGAAGATGATAACATCTTGTGTTCAGTGTGATCTGTGCTGAACAGATGTTGTTTCTGTAATCACCTCTGTTCAGAGTTTTTGTCTTATCTGAAAAGGCAAGGTCAAGCAGAGAGCTGGAGCCAGCTTCAAACTAGCATGAGTTTTGACTGTTGCAAAGTTTCATAACATTAAAATTAGACCTTGGAAAGTAATAGAATATGCAAGATTTCTGAGAAAATTTATACATATGCATGTAAGTGGGAAATGTATTCTATAACGAGCCTTTGTCTCATTGCACAGGATTGATGGAGATTACTCCTGCAGGTTGCTCAGGCCTGATAAAGGATACTTGCTTTCTAAAACTCCAAAATGAGTCTTAGAGTTTTATTTGCCCACATTTTTGGTATCATATAGACCTGTATTCTCCCAACTATATAACCACCTATCTGTGCTTCTTATGTACATTTACTGAAATGTGTTGTTCTGAAGTAACATTTCTGTTTTGATGCCACAACTGAGTAATAACAAAAAGCGATGGGGTTTTTTTTCGGTATGTGTGTAAATTTACTGGATATTTAACAAAGAGCATTCCTTCTCCCCTCACCTCCACAAACACATGCTTGTAAATCTAAACCAAAGTTGATTCAGGACATTTCATTTTAAGTGGTTTCATCTGACTGTGATTACCAAGTCATGTGAGAAGTAGCTAAACAATTGTCCGCACAACAATGGAGATGAAAGAAAGATAGCTTCTAATTAATTCCATCTAGGTTATAATTAATTTTGACTGAGTTGCTCATGTCAATATCCTTAAGTCTCACAGATTTCTATAAAGAGGACTGATCACCAGCTGCTGCTCTTTGATTTTTAAAGCAGATGGGGCTATTTTCAGCCATTGCTTAAAAGGAAATGATAAGGCAGAGAGTATGGAGTGATTGATTGGCTTTGAACAGAGCTTGGGGTAAGAATAGTAGAGGGAAAGCTCTGCTGGTAACCTAGTCTGTGACAATGTCTTTTAAAGTTTTTTAGAGATGTTTTGTTGTAATTTGTTTTTAAATTTGTAGGAAGTCCTTTTTTTCTTTATTAGAATGAAAGAAAAAATCTCTAATGCAGTGCCATGTCAGTAAACATTTCATCAGGTGCTTATGCTGTATGTTAGATCTGCTTTGGGTCATAGGTTGTTATAATGCTTTAACCTGCCTTCTACACAATGAAGGCCACGAACTATCATGTAATTTTTGCCTTGAACTCAAGAATCATGCCCTGATTATGAATTCCTTCTCTTCGCTCTTAACATGGGTGTCCTTAACCTCTTTGGTTTTTCCAAATTTTTAACGTATTTTAGTAAATGAAGGCTTATCAGTGTTGGATAGAACCAGTACGCTATTCTGTGGGTTTTGGGCAGGCTGACATCCCTAACGCAGCGTGTAACACCCTGAGAAGTTACTGTCTCAAGTGAAGATACAGTTTTTCACTAGCTGAATTTTCACTAGTTTTTCACTAGTGATGTGCTGAATGTTTCAAGGATCTTCAACTGGCTTCTCTTGCTCAGTATCATTGCTGAGTTTTGTGGGCAAGACACACGTCCCATCTATTTTTAAAAGATGTCATAATCCTAGATTATAATCCTGCTGAACACATGTCTATGTTTTGAAATGAATGAAGACTGGAAGTGGGTCTTTCACCCCTTTAGTTCTCCCTCTTTAGCAATGTCATTTGTCCCTTGCTTCCAGTATCAGTTACTATAAAGCACTGCACAGGCAGCTTCCCTGTTCTCCAGGAACTTCCACCCTGCCTGGACAACAGGAATAAATTGTCTTCTGCCACACTGAAGCAGTGGGATTATGGGTGGGGTTGTTTTTTTTTTCAACCTAATACCAGTCCCTACTAGAGTAGGTGAGCAATTCAATCCTTTGTTTAAATGGAGAGATATTTAAGTGACAAAAATACCTGTTCTTTCCTTCAAAGGATTCTGGAATGCTGGCAAAATACCCCATGGAAAGTTGTAGAGCATATTCAAGGAAGATCAACAGTTCTGACAGTTTGGCATTGGTTACTTCTGGCTTATTCAGGTACGTTGTGAAATTAACCATATTTCCTTATTACCTACTCTTGGAGTGCACGGTGGAAACAGAAATCCCTCTCCAGGTATTAACTAAATGGCAGAAATGGCCTGTAACTCATTACTGAATAGGCACAGGAGGACTGTCCTTATCCAGGATTTCTAAGACAATTTCTCATTAAACTCCTTTTAGGAGGAAGAGGGGGACTTTAAAAAACAAACAAACAAAAAAGCAAAACAGCAACAAAAAAATAAAAACCCAAAGCAAACCAAAAATAACATGGAAATCTCTGAAATCCCCGCTTGAGAGTTTTTAGAGCTGACACACAACTTTTGCATCAGGCTGAGATGTAAAAATCTTATGTATGTAAAGTTTCTTAACTATGTTGAAAGGTTCTAAACATTGTCATGTTGATAAAGTACAGCTGGAGGTGCTTATTTTTGCTAAAGACATTCAGTAGCCCTTTTAAGTGGGGTGTTTATCTAGCTTGAAGTCTTCTGAGGCTGAGGGCATAAGCAGCTTTCCACAACTACCTATCATCAGTATTAATACTTAATTCTGCCTAAGGCATGGTAATGTGATTTTTGTAGTGATTTTATGACTTGAATTACTTTATAGTAGTGCCATACTGATGTATTCCTGCCCTTCTTGTTTCTTCCATTTTTCACTTGTTCCTGTTTTTGTCCTCCTCTTGGTTTTGTCAAAGGTACTTGTTACACAGCAAAGTGAAAGAGGGAACTGATCCAGCTTTTGCCTGATTTTAAAGCCAGATCAGGCTCCTGACAACTTCATGTTGTGGCCTTTTGAGTGCTTATGAGAAAGGGATAGTGTTACCATGCACTGTTGACACAGTATGAGGTATTTAACCCGATAAGTCTCAGGAGTATGTCTGTGTTGTTGGCTGGGCTCTCTGTATTGAACAGGGAATACTGCAACTCTTCTGACAGCTGTGTTAATGTCTGACCAAGAGGCCAGTCACTCACGAAGTGGAATCATAGCTCTGAAATCAAGCTAAGGAGGGTTGTTTGGTAGGAAGGTACAATTCTACCCAGTGAAGCAATTTCTGTTTTGTGAAAAGAGTACATGTAGGAGTTAGTATCTTAAAAGGTCATAAACTCTTTTCTTGTAAAATGCTGGTTTTGNTGTTTTGTGAAAAGAGTACATGTAAACTCTATCCATGCACCTCATTTTCATTTAGCTTCCTACTCCTTTGAGCTGTGACCCTATCTGTAATAATGCCAAGTATGCATGATGCTGAGAGTGAGGTCTGGGAGCATCTCTTGTGTGAATTTGTGGGTTGCTTTTTGCTTTAAGTTTGGTGAGGGGCTGTTAGTTTTGGCTGTTGCACTGGGAAACATGTTGAGTCCTGGACTCGGTGGTGGATCTGCCTTGGCATTTGATTGGTACCACTAGCAGATTTGCTCCCCAAAGGAGTTAGTATCTTAGAAGTTCATAAACTTTTTTCTTGTAAAACCCCAGTTTTGGGTATTGATTCCCTTCTGCAGTCCTTTGAGACCAATGTCTACACTGAGTAAGTTCATCCTTTGTTCAGTAAGGTTTCTGCTCACTTATTCTTATGCCTCTATACAGTATCTGTTCCGTTTCCTGCACATCTGTATTTTTAACACCTTATCTGCTAATGCAAGATACTTTTGCTTATTGCATACATTAGAAACTGGAAAAAATGTAGATCTAATTCTAGATACTATTTCCAACTCTTCTCCTTTCTAGACGTTGATCTATTCATGGCTAGTGGTGGAGCGCGGCCTTCACAAGCTGTAGTATGTAGAATTAAGTGTGTGTGGTGAGGCATCCAACAGGCTTCTCTTCTAAGTTGCACCCTATAAAAAAAGGCACTGGTTCAGTTGTGGGAATGGCTTGTTCTAGGATGGTTACGAGTCCCCTCAATCAGCCAGCTGCCTCTCCTGCCTTTTACCTTAGAGATTCCCACAGAAACTCTGGTTGTGGTTAAAAGGGTTTCTAGGGCAGAAGTAATAATAACAGAAATGCTTTATTTTCTAGTCTTGCAAAGATCAATTTTCAGGACTTGAGCTGTAATCTTGCGAAGTAATATTAGTGTGGATAATTGTGTGAGATGATTCGCCTCCTGACTTTCTCTTTTGATGAGTCATTTGGGTAAAGAGTGGGTTGAGAGAAAGCTGAGGCATGCTAAAACAAGCAAGCTTGCCTGAAATGTTACAGGCAGCTAGGGGTAGACTAGCAGAAATGGGCAACGGAATCAGGTCTCTGAATATCTATCTTGACCTTCTTTCCCCCCCTTGCCCCTTTTTTGTTTGGGGACCCTTGATTAATAAGTCCAGCAAGACAATGGGTTTGCTTTTCTTAGTTCATCTCTCAGTCACTTCAGAGTAATCTACAGACCTCTAGTGCTTTGTGCACTACAGTTTAAAAATGCACCAAGCAATCTCATATCCTGTCTTCTGACATTCTTCAACTTTCCTTTGAACTATAACTCAAAAACAATTACAAGAGAAATAGGTAAAAAGCATGTCTCTAGAAATACATCAGTATTTGTGAGAGAGTTTCAAAATTATAAGCTATGGAAATGGCCTGATCGCAGCTTGTTCTTCTGCAGCCAGGATCTTGACTAACTTGTAAGATTACTATCTTTTCCTGATATATTGCTGAGATATGCAAAATAGGATTTTGCTTTCCTTGTGAATAATTTTTTCATAGCTTCCAGTTAGTCTTGAAAAGGAACTTAGTCTGATCTTGAGAGACAAATGTGGAAAGGAGAACTAGACTGCCACACCCTGTTTCCACACATCTCTATTCATGCTTACTCTGCTCTTTGCAGTCAGTGTCTCAATGTTAGTTAATTCTCTCATGGACACATAAAATGATACCAGGATGGCATTTCGAGAAGTAGACACTGAAACCACAGGCCTTTTTATTGTGTCTCAGTTGTCCCTCCTTTGTCCACTTGAAACAAGTTTTTTTGAATATAAGAAGCTTACTTAACCCAGGGTTTAAAGCTATTTTTATCCAGCGCAAAATGTGCATGGAGAGAAGGCATTTGGAGACAGAGGACAGCACTGTTTGTTTTCCTTCAGAGTCTCCTCTATGCTTGGGAGAGCAGAAACTATTTTCTGAAAAAAAACCCAAACTAGATAATATTCAGATATCCTGCACACCCACACTGTTTGGGTCAACTCTTTAAGAGATAAAGAGGCAGGTTCATTTGCAAAAGCCCAGTGGCAGAGTCAATTCAAGTCAACTGTAATTCCATGGCTTTAGATGTCAATAATTTCTCCTGAGAGTCTGGATCCTTGTCCCCGAAATCTTAGTTTGTCCTTTAAAATGCATTGGAAATTTCTTCTTCCCAGACCATTGCTCTGGCACTGTTTGTAGTTATTGATAAGAGCCTTCAAGTGTTGACCCCACCCCTAAACCTAACACATTTATGCTTCAGTTTCCCAATACTTATTGGAAATGTTTAAGTGCCAGCTGTAGGGGTGAGCTTTGCAGGATTAAATGAAATTCTAAAACTGGTGCAAAGTCAAGTGACTTGCAATCTTTACAAGAGCAACAGTGTTGCTACTATAAGACAACTTCACTCCACGTTAAGGGGAGAAGCATGTCTGTTGCCATCATGAGCTTTTAATCACTGCAATTACAGTGTTTTTCCCATCCTGACAGCTGGCACACACAGGAGTCCCTTGTTAAGGCTTGCATGAAAGGTTGTTTGGGGTTTGTTGGGTTTTTTTCAGTCAAGTAAATGACCACAGCACTGAGCACAGTCCCACCAACACCCAGCAATTTGCCCTGCTGGAGAGTTTGCTGATTTCATACAGCAGATGCTTAATGCAGTACCCACTATAATGTGTACAATAACTGCCCTTCCAGAGTATGCAGCAATAGAAAGCATGTTGAATCCAGGGGGTTCTTAAAAAGCCACTATAACGGTTAACATTTAACAAGACCTCTGCTTAAAAAAAGCTGTGGTTTTTGTAGATGGAGGTTTAGGAACACAGGCTATTTGGGTTTTGAGTCAAAAGTGGGTAGACTTTATGGTAACAGAATAAAAATGCATGTGAGTCAGTAGAATAAAACATTCTACAATGCACATAAAGGACTGACGTTGTCTCGAGTGTTAGAAGATGTAGTACTCGACCTTCCTCTCTTACAGCTTGTGCTGAATGGTCACACTGAGCTGACTTCTCAAGCAAGATTATTGGAATTTTTTAACTACTGGAGGTAAACTCCCCTTCCTAGTGCCATGAAAAGTTCTGGCATTTTCACTGAAAATGTTACTGCCTAAATACTTAATGAACAAAGAGAAAATCCAGTCCCAGCTGCACTGAGAGTTTTCACAGCAATTATAATTTGCTATCTTAACACTCATATCCCTGAAGCAGCTTCTGGTGCTTCTATAGAAATTGAGTACCAAAGCCTGAAGAAGGGCTGTGGATTTTGCACTCCTTGGGGCCTGTCATGACTTTTGATGAGTCAAAGACTGAGTAGCCAAAGGCCAGAGAGGAAGTTTGGCATGTGTTTTTGTCTTGGTGGCAATGTTGACTTATGCAAGTTTCTGGTTGACTGTGCAGTGTCCTGAACTGTGGAACTGGATAAGCTGAAGATGAACTTTCTGAAAAAAAAAAAAAAAAATTGGTTTTGGCTTGGTGTTTGGATTTTTTTTTCTTTCCAATATAGACTGCTCTTTTCCATCACTTGTCTCACTCAAACTTCCAAGATACTTCTGGCACACTGAAAGAGATTATTCTAGATCATACTTAGTTGGTTCTTGCAGCTGTTACCCAGTATCTTACTATCACTGCAATGTCACTAAAATCCTAGAAGTTCCTCAGAATGTCTTCCGAAATGTGTTCTCTGGAAAGCTTCTCCAAATAGCACTGAGGTGAGAGCCCTCACTTAACACAGACTGAATCAGATGTGAAAACCCTATTGGAGAAGAAACAAATCAATGTATTTCCCACCCTGGCCCACTGAGACAAACTGACTTATGTACCAAAACCAGCTGCATTGCAAAGTTCTTCAAATGTAATAATAACTTACTACTTCCTGCATCCCCATCTCAGGTTTTCCTAGAGACTGAGTAACCCCTGAGCCAGAAAACAGGCTTGTGTTAACAAAAGTCAGGTGTTAGGTTAGTAAAGATCTTGCCTGAGAAGAATGGCTCTATACCAAGTCCCTTGCAAATCTTTCCTCTTAAGCCCAGTGGGTTTCTCAGCTCTGTTCAGCTGGCTACTTTGACCATTTTTATTTTTTGTTTAATATACAGCTTCTTGCTGTTGAGCTGGAGCCAGGGCTTCCAGATGTCTTCTCTAGTGATCAGAAGAACTTGCAAAAGTGTTTGCTTCAGTTTCCATACAAATAACAATGGAAGTAGAAGCCAAGAAATGGAAGCAAAACACAAATATCCTGGAGGCATGTCACGGCTGTGGTTTAACACCCACCTCCTGTGCCTTTCTTTTCCCTGCTGTGAAGGTTTATTTTAAAGTTGTAAAATAAAAGTTGCTATGAGAGTTTTCTCATTTATAACAGTGCAGATATACTGGCTTTCATTTGTGTATCACCCCAGAAAAACTGCCTGCAGGACTGTGTGCTCACCCTCCATATATCCTGGAAGCTAAAGGTCACCTTTGGGATTCCAAGTGTGCTTGAGCCAGAAGCCCTGTGGGTCAGGAAGGGCAGTTTAGTATTCCAACCTGCTCCACTTCCAATCTAAGATTCAGTCCTGCCATCCAAAGGTAACATCAAATTTTCATTGATTTCACTATGCAAGGGTCTAAATTGCAGGATTGCTGTGCCTTGAATCTCTCCAACTAGGCCACTCCATGAATTTAAGAGGCGCTATTTAGTTGTGCTAATTAATTGTACTAATCCTTAGCCAAAGTTCATGATGCAGGCAAATTCTTGGTGATGTTGCAGGCAGTTGCAGGTTCCCAGGCAGCTAAAGGAGGGCTGTTCTGAATGTGTGCAGACTCCAGAGAGGGCACAAACACTGTCCACTTGTATGTTGCTTCAGATCTACCTTTATTCAAAAAGGCTCAGGATTGCTATGGCAACCCCACTCACAAACTATAAAGGATTCATGCCCAAAAGGCTCATACTTTGAGGGCTTTTCTCTCTTTCTCTCCCTCTCTTTCTCCATCACAGAAATCACTTCTGAGCAGATGGGCCTGTAGCAGCTTTATCATGAACCCTTTGTACTGGGAGCCCTTTGTTATCCAGCTTTGCCAGGCTGAGCAAATGCAGCTGCTCTTGGAGCCTGTGGGAATATCAGGTGTTTGTTTTCCAAGTCAGTCAGATCAGCAGGATCCCTGCAATGAAACCACCCAGTCCAATGGCTCTTTCCAGTTCCAGAATATCTGGATGGGGTGGGGTGTGCAACTGCTGGTCTTGCATTGCTGTCTTTAGGAAAACTCTCCCTTACCATAGCCAGAAAAGCTTTGGCGCATTTTCTGTGTGCCAGTAGTTTAGGGCCCTAGGAAATGAGTTCTGTTAAATCTTGTTGGAGTGGCTTAAGAGTTTATTGCCTCATTTATTCCTTACGCCTTGGTCTGAAAGGTTACTAACCTGATTGCAGAAGCAATTACTTATTAGCTACGTGCACACCTCTAGCCTCAGCTGGAATACAGGGCAGGAATTCAGTTGGTGCTTCTCGAACTGTGATGGTTTTGTGTCTCTAGCTGCTTGCCTGGTCTCATCTTGGTTATCTATTTACAGTGGCATAATCACACTTATAATTTTTCTATCCTTTTCCTACTTACACAAATAACATGCTTACACAAAGCTTGGTCCATCAGCTTTGTGATGAACAGGAGATTTGGGGAATTCCTTTGCTTGCCCACAATGTAGCAGAATAGGTCAGGGAGATATCATACTTTGTTCTTTATATGCTGAATGCACTTCAGAAAAATTTTCCTGAATTGAAATGTGAAAAGCAATTCTGTCCAGCCCACTGACCTTCATGGCCTTGCCCCTAGTGGACAGAAGGAATTCTTACACAGCTAATATTTTCTCTGCTTCTGAGAAAAACTTCTCCTTTATTTGCTTTGAGTCACATTGGATGTTATCAGTGGCTCCATGGTTACACAATTAACCCTTCTACCTGCCTAGAGTTTACCACAAGATTATCAATTGGCAGAAACTGGAGAACCTTTATAGGTGTGAATCTGAATTTCCCTGATTTATTGCAGCTGATTTGCTGAAACATGTCCCCATAAGTCCATCCAAGATTCCACTCAGCTGGATGTGGTGTGCACAGCTTACAGAACAACACATTTACACTTGCATCCTTTGGTTGAAAGGGCAACTAGCTGTATGGGAGGGGGTAATATTCTGGATCATAGCAGCTGAAATAGAAATAGGGAAAATTCAGGAAAAAAAAATACTTTTTCAGCTCCCTAAAGAGGTTTGGGTGATCTTCCAGTTGTTCTGTCTTTGATTGTCTCTTTCTTACCTGATACACTTAAAAGTGCAATTTCAAATTTTTATTTTATTTTAAATGGAAGTAGCAGATCAGCATGGCCAAAAGTGAATAGGAACAACATGAGGAATTGCTAAATAATAAAATAAAGAAAAGGTGATGTGAGTGATTACCTTGTTTGGTTGAGCTTTGAAGATCAGAATGTACAGTATTTAACCACACAATCTTATATGATGGTGTTTTATGAATATGTTTAGTTCAGCAGTCTTCTTAGTGCCTGCTGAGGGAGGATCTCCTTTTTGTTTTGGTACTAGGTCTGAGCAGCTGTAGTCTCTCAAATGATATTTCTGACAATGAGTGACTTGCAGTGCATGTGAAATGATTGGTGCAGCATGAAGACCCTCACACAGCAATAGTTCACAAGTGATTACTTCCCCTCTGTCTCAAGCATAAAACACAGCAAACGTTTGGAGGGCGTAGCAATCTGACAATAATTATAGTATCAGTCCTATTCCTTCTGAATGAAAACGCATGTGAGTACTACATGTACAAAACCCCAAAATATTCCCTGGGCATAAGGCTAAAGCAGAACAATTTCACCACATCAAAATATTTCATGTTTCGGGGACTATTTTTAAACGCCAATGCATGAAAAAGACATGTTCTTGAAGAAAGCAGAGGTTTTGCAGAAACAGTCCTTTGTGGTGGCAAAATATTATCATTGAATTTTGACCAGTTTTCCAAGGGGTTCTGTAAAGATGTAGTGTTCAAAATTCAAGTGCATGTGTAAATTAGGGGCAAAACTCTAATTTGTACATGCCTTTGCCATGACTATAAGAATGGAATTAAACTGAATTGGTGCTAGGGGATTAATAATACTCTGGGACTGAGCAGAAGAGAAGTGTGAGGGGGTTGGGAAGTGGTTTTCCTTTTGTGATTCCTGCCAATGTCAACCCTGGAGTATACATAATTAGCCACTTGATGAGTATCACAGAATGAAAATAAGAATAGAGGAGCTATTCTACTCTGCCAGTCTCTAGGCTGAGGGGTGGGCAGCAAAGCTTTGTGGATACAACAGTTGGTAATGGATTTTTGCTAGCTAGAGGCTTGGCATGACTTCCTTTTCCCGTGTTTATGGCAAAGCTCCAGTCGCAGCCTCTTTCCTGAACTGAAGTCATGGTTTCTCTCCAGGGCACAAGGCAGCTTGTTCAGTCCTTTTCTCATTGCTCGTGTTAAAAGTCAGGGAGAAATGACTGCTCTGTTGCTTGACAAGCTGTGAAGTCACAATTGTGTGTTCTCTGGGCCCTTGTGTTAAGTATAGCTACCATCCAGAATCAGTAACTACAAAAAGTTCTTCCTGAATAACACAATTCGCATCTGCAAAGCGGGGAGCATTAACTGCTTCTTTTCTGTCCACAAGCAAAATAACAAAGTCACTTCATCCCTTCCTCAGAAAGTAGAAGTAGGAATAAGTAGCTGTAGAATCCTACAGGGTAGATGTCCGATAACAAATCCATTCAGTTTAGCTCTCCCTCATGGAAAATAAAGGAATATAAGTACTCATTATTACTAGTGCACCAAGCAAAAGCTTAGCAGCTAGCAGTAGCGACAGCTCAGATTATTAGTGTATTTATAATAAAGTCTTTTAAATCTGCCACATGGAAGGATTTATGAGTCAGCAAATGCGTCTGCAAGGGACGCACCAGCACAGAAAGGAAAATTGTCAGGAATTATTCAACCCTGAACATGCCCAAGTCTGTCTCTGTTTCCTTTAGTAATAACTATTGTTCTGGGAATGAGAGATTTGGGGTTTTTTTATTGCTTTGAAAGCTAAGTGCACAGAAGGCAAAGAGAAGTGTTGGCTTCTGACAGATTATTATAAAGCAGGTCAGCCTGCCTGTGTTGGCATGAGCACAGAGACAAACTGTGCATAAGGATGTTCTACCAAATCACCCATTGTGCAAAGACTGCTACCCAGTTTACCCTCTTAACCTACATTTGGAAATATATCATGCTTTACAAATGCATATTGCAGTAGATTTGAGGGAACTGAATGACTTTCTAATAGGTTTAGAGTTGGAGATACTAATTTAGGGCTCATAGGAAGGAGAGCCCTTAATCCTGCTCAGTCTGGAGGTTTCTTGCAGGACTGAAACCACACAACCCCCAGAAATAAAACACAAAAAGCGACGTCTAGCTGCCAGCTTTTAGCATTTAGTACCTTTTAAATTTTATATTATGCAGATGACCTCAGTGATATATAATTTTTTTTGCATTTAAACTTCAGGAAAAAACCTAAATGATGTTTACTGCTGTGTCTAGCCAGAAAGCAGCAGCTGAATGCCACAGCATAAAGCGAATATTTTAATGAAATGGATGTGCAACTCATACCAAAAGTTGGTTGGAACTGGATGCTTAATTAACTTTATCTTTAAAAGCTTTTGCTAAACATAGATCCTAATCACTTGTGCTCACTGATGGTCTCGTTCTGCTTTTTTTTTTAGCAGTAGTAATCCAGGTAACCTGGACAAATGCCAACTTGGGTAATTAAGTTCTCCTGACCTACATTCTTCTTGTGCTTCAAACAGATACTATTCTTTGTCTGTATCTTAAAAGAGCAATTGCTATTATGTGCACTCTTAAAGGCTTTCTGTGTTCATCCAAGTTAGCTATGGATCACTGGATAGACACCCAATCTTGGATATGATCCCATTATAGTATGTTTATAAACTTAGAAATCCCTTTGTAGAGATAAAGAAGGAGAGGAATTAGCACATTTAACTTGCATTTTACAGCACCTACTTAATATTTTTGTTGATAAATGTGAGATATATATACACACTATCTTAAATCAGTTTTTTTTAGCATACATACATATGATGTGGTCATTGTAGGCACTTTAATAGGCAGTTCTAGACTTTCAGATTTTCTTGGCATTTACCACTGACTTTGAAGAATGAATCCTCAACACCTGGCCAAATTAATGAGAATTTTGACTAAAAATTTCCAGCCTGTTTTATCTGGTTCCAGTGGTCAGCCAGTATCTGAAACACACCAGTGGCTCCTGGAACTTCATGTTCTCCAGGAAAGCTCCGTGCAGACTAATACAGAGCACAGACTAAAACATAAATATGTATAAACCTTGTCTGATTATTTTTTTAGTGTTTGTGTTTTTTTCTTAAATGAAGACTCCAAGATGAGACAATGGCCTGAGGAAACTCCACAGGAATAAAGAAGATGTAGTAAATCACCCTGGGGGACATCAGCTGAATCAACATTAACTAAACTTAGTAGACTTTCTTCCACATCTTCACTTCAGTCTGCTCTGACTGCAAAATATGCACTTACTTT
>WAAB01016656.1:142315-171606 GCA_013389865.1 Piaya cayana | reverse complement strand
CCATTCAGTTTAGCTCTCCCTCATGGAAAATAAAGGAATATAAGTGCTCATTATTACTAGTGCACCAAGCAAAAGCTTAGCAGCTAGCAGTAGTGACAGCTCAGATTATTAGTGTATTTATAATAAAGTCTTTTAAATCTGCCACATGGAAGGATTTATGAGTCAGCAAATGCGTCTGCAAGGGATGCACCAGCACAGAAAGGAAAATTGTCAGGAATTATTCAACCCTGAACATGCCCAAGTCTGTCTCTGTTTCCTTTAGTAATAACTATTGTTCTGGGAATGAGAGATTTGGGGTTTTATTTATTGCTTTGAAAGCTAAGTGCACAGAAGGCAAAGAGAAGTGTTGGCTTCTGACAGATTATTATAAAGCAGGTCAGCCTGCCTGTGTTGGCATGAGCACAGAGACAAACTGTGCATAAGGATGTTCTACCAAATCACCCATTGTGCAAAGACTGCTACCCAGTTTACCCTCTTAACCTACATTTGGAAATATATCATGCTTTACAAATGCATATTGCAGTAGATTTGAGGGAACTGAATGACTTTCTAATAGGTTTAGAGTTGGAGATACTAATTTAGGGCTCATAGGAAGGAGAGCCCTTAATCCTGCTCAGTCTGGAGGTTTCTTGCAGGACTGAAACCACACAACCCCCAGAAATAAAACACAAAAAGCGACGTCTAGCTGCCAGCTTTTAGCATTTAGTACCTTTTAAATTTTATATTATGCAGATGACCTCAGTGATATATAATTTTTTTTGCATTTAAACTTCAGGAAAATCCTAAATGTTGTTTACTGCTGTGTCTAGCCAGAAAGCAGCAGCTGAATGCCACAGCATAAAGCGAATATTTTAATGAAATGGATGTGCAACTCATACCAAAAGTTGGTTGGAACTGGATGCTTAATTAACTTTATCTTTAAAAGCTTTTGCTAAACATAGATCCTAATCACTTGTGCTCACTGATGGTCTCGTTCTGCTTTTTTTTTTAGCAGTAGTAATCCAGGTAACCTGGACAAATGCCAACTTGGGTAATTAAGTTCTCCTGACCTACATTCTTCTTGTGCTTCAAACAGATACTATTCTTTGTCTGTATCTTAAAAGAGCAATTGCTATTATGTGCACTCTTAAAGGCTTTCTGTGTTCATCCAAGTTAGCTATGGATCACTGGATAGACACCCAATCTTGGATATGATCCCATTATAGTATGTTTATAAACTTAGAAATCCCTTTGTAGAGATAAAGAAGGAGAGGAATTAGCACATTTAACTTGCATTTTACAGCACCTACTTAATATTTTTGTTGATAAATGTGAGAGAGATATATATGTATATTATCTTAAATCAGTTTTTTTAGCATACATACATGTGATGTGGTCATTGTAGGCACTTTAATAGGCAGTTCTAGACTTTCAGATTTTCTTGGCATTTACCACTGACTTTGAAGAATGAATCCTCAACACCTGGCCAAATTAATGAGAATTTTGACTAAAAATTTCCAGCCTGTTTTATCTGGTTCCAGTGGTCAGCCAGTATCTGAAACACACCAGTGGCTCCTGGAACTTCATGTTCTCCAGGAAAGCTCCGTGCAGACTAATACAGAGCACAGACTAAAACATAAATATGTATAAACCTTGTCTGATTATTTTTTTAGTGTTTGTGTTTTTTTCTTAAATGAAGACTCCAAGATGAGACAATGGCCTGAGGAAACTCCACAGGAATAAAGAAGATGTAGTAAATCACCCTGGGGGACATCAGCTGAATCAACATTAACTAAACTTAGTAGACTTTCTTCCACATCTTCACTTCAGTCTGCTCTGACTGCAAAATATGCACTTACTTTCACTGTTGTGCTATCCATTTTGTGTTTTTGTCAAAAATATTTTACTAAGCCTCATCCTTCAGCTAGTGCCTGAACCCCTTACCTGTCCTTTTTCATATGCTGTGACTTGTTAGATCTTTCACATGGCCTGAGGTCCAGGCGCATACCTGGTCAGACTCCCTGCACCAGTCAGGCAAGCATAGGAAAACAGCAAGGTGGGACCAACATTTCATGCGTAAGTGCAGGAAATAAAGAAAGTGTAGGAAGGGATCAGAAGGGAAATCAGTGTTGAAACCCCAGATTGGAAGAAGGGTGGGACAGGAAATAAGGGGGGGGGCTGGAAAGGGGTTGCTGCTACTACCCAACTACCATCAAGGTTGGTTGGACTTGATGGGTCTCTTCCAACCTGGTGATTCTATGATTCTATGGTAAAGGACGTAGCAGTAGAGTATGAAAAAGCTCTGCAGTGGAGAGGTAGAGTGTTGGTGGGTAAAAGACAAGAGAATGGAGCCATGGGTAGAAAGGACAAGGTCTGAGACTGGAAACAGGAAATAGCACAAAGCCCCTGCCAAGAGGAAGCTGGAAAAAAATCCAGTCTCAGCAGTGCCCCAGTCATGCTGACATTCCCACTCATTTCACTGTAACACTTAGAGTGAGCTGCAGCCATTCACAGGAAAAACTCATTGTTTTATGTCAGGTCACAGCCGCGGAGCCATTGTGTTTTCATTAGTGCAGTCAAATGCATGAATTCTATATCCTTGACTGTATAATTTTTGTTCTTTGCTTGGATACGGAAACTCTTGCTCTTTTAAACAGTCCAACAAATTGAGATGCATAAAATGGGCCACATCATTCCCTGATGCATTAAATGTGGATGAACTTGACCCAAAATCTCTTAAAATTGCGTTTACTTCTCTCTATCACTAGCAAAAGTGTGAGTTACGAATGCTGGAGCCAGCTGAGGCCACTGCTTCCTTGAAATAAGGACATTATATACTTAAACCCACTTGCAATAAGCACAAGAATGATTGCACCATATACCTTCATATCTTGAATAAAGGACCCCTGGGGTTTTGGAGAGGACTTGGCAGCTGCTATGTTATCCTGCTGCAGCCATTCTGTGAGTGTCTGAAACCAGAGCAGAGCCCATGGTTATGTTTTCCAGATATGTTTCAAGAATTAAGAGGAGATTATACAATCACTCTCAACTGGTTTCCACAATGGATGTGTTGTTGGATTCCAGATGTGAGTAAATTCAGTGGTTAATTGTCCTTATGTTTCAATGGAAAGAAAAGTAGGAAACCCCCTCGCAAATTCATCTGCCTTAAACTCAGTCTGTTTCTTAGCATTATCAGGTTTTGCTCCTTTTTGCTTTTGTTTTTTTGGGCTACATCTATACTTCTGTCTTGGGGAGCTGTAGAGACGGAACACATTTGGTCCCCCAGGATACATGTTGCCTAAAACCCCTTTCTCTGTGTAAGCACAGACTTGAAATGACACAAGCAGCCTGAGACAGGCAACAGTTTCTGAGAGGAACTGAGAAAGAGAGACTTTCTTTAATGGGAAGTGCATACTGAGGCACATAAAACGTGGTCAAAGACCACAGTGTTACAGATAGTGTTGAGTGTGATAGCAAACTTTCACAGTGCCATTTTCAGAACTTTATTGTCATTAAATGGTTAATGATAACCATTACCACAATGACATTGTCTTTCTCCAGCCTTTTGCTGAAAACTTGTCACGCTTTTTTGTTATTAAACATCTTCACTGGAGGGAATATTTCACTCCAGTTACTGTAACTAACTGGCTTTTATCAGTGGCAAAAGAATAGGTGGGTTTGATCTGTCTAGCTCTGAAGATGACATCTGAAATTAGATAATTTCACTCCATTTTTTCCACATCTTCTGGTCTTTGGTATGATTAGTTGATAAAACCAAGATATATTGCAGTTCATATAAAAGATATGTTTTCTGTGCAATGCAGAAAGCAGAGAGTGAATATACAGCAAGTGCTGTTACGCAGTTACCATAGACGTGGCAAATACAAAAAACTGTTTCCCTCATTCCTTATCACTGATTTAGAATTAAAACCAACCCNTTTATCAGTGGCAAAACAATAGGTGGGTTTGATCTGTCTAGCTCTGAAGATGGCATCTGAAATTAGATAATTTCATTCCATTTTTTGCACATCTTCTGATCTTTGGTGTGATTAGTCAATAAAACCAAGACATATTTGCAGTTCATATGAAATATATGTTTTCTGTGCAGTGCAAAAAGCAGAGAGTGAATATACAGAAAGTGCTGTTACGCAGTTACCATAGAGGTGGCAAATATAAAAAACTGTTTCCCTCATTCCTTATCACTGATTTAGAATTAAAGCCAACCCTTTCTCATTGACTTTTTTTTGCTTCTGTTGCACATAGACAAGGTGCCAAATTGGTGGTTATGTCCTTGTGTTTCATGCATGCTCCTCTGAGCTGCAGAAAATCAAGAATGCAGACTCAGTTCCACCATCTCTGGCGCTGGGCAGAGTTCAGATCTCAGAGCTCTCCACCTTGTTCCTTAACCCAGACTCACGTAAGTTCCTGTTTAGACACAAGAAAGGGGCTAAAGAGGTCTCTGCTTCCTGTTCTAGGCTCAATACAGTTGTTTCTTCCACAGCAGAAGCTGACTGTCAAGATATATTTCCCTGAAAGGCACTTGAGTTAATTTTTGCGCTCTTATCAGTTCAGATGGCTCATTTATTAGAGCAGTTTCAAAACCTAATTTCAAGTGGGGAGGGGGAAAAATCAGATAAAACAGGTTCTTTGGATTGTAAAAGTATCAGCTGAGAGCACTTGGCTTCACATCAGAGAAGCACAATCACTCTGGAGACGATTGATACTCTAGAAAACCTCTGTAAGTTTTGTAAAGATGGTACGAGGCATCTGAATCAAAGTTCTGCGGACATTGCTGTTCCTTTGCTATATTCTCTGTGCTTCTCTGAGGTTTGGAAAAGGGTTCTGGGACTTTTTAGTTCCTACAGCTGAAATACCTGTTATCCAGTTCAGAGGTGATGTACTCTGGATGCTGTTGCAATGTGGATTGGGGGAATGAACCTTGTCCTGCACGAGCTCACAGACGTACATAATCTAGCTGCAACCTCACTGAACAGTGCTGGAAAGCTTTGCTGCTGAGGTTCTTGCTGTCTTGGGAAACTAGTGTCGTGGCTGCCAGGGTCAATAGACAGGCTGAAAGTTCAGCAAGACGCATCACGTATAAGCAATGAAAATTCTAATTGAGGCTTGTTTCTTTGACTGAAATCTTTCCAAGATTGCAAGTTACCTTTCACAAAGACCCTGGCTTATTTTGTTACAGGGGATGCCAGTTGGGTGAAAATATTTCTTTTTGGATAGTAGTTGTAGAAATAGGAGGACTGGGGTCATAGAATGCTAAAAATCTTCGCAAGAGCCAAGTGCTGGTTTGAATGCACTCCTTTCTTTCAAGATATTCAGCTATTCTCTGCATGCTTTGAAACACTTTCTGAAGAACCATTTTTGAAGTGCTAAAGCACAAGAAAAGCATTTCTCTTTCAGAGAGCACCGAATACTAATTTACTGTTGGTGGGTTGTGCTAAAAAAAAAGACTCATAGTGGTCCCCTTTCACAAGGATGGGGGTTTTTTTTCCTGTCCTTTTTGAATTATGTGTCAAAGGAGGGTTAAGGTGCTCAGCTTCCTCAGCTATACCCTGGCTTTGATGCTATACAAGACCAACAAAACAATATTTTACTATGGTGCTGCTCAGATGTAAGAAAGTCCCAAAGGCATTCTGGAAAGCTGCTAATTAGGCAAGGTTAAGCAGTGACAAGTGAAGGGAGAATGTAAACATGGCAGGTGTTATAGCCCTGCTGTCCCCTGCATGCTAACGTGAACACTGGCACCAGTTAAGACATGGTTGGTTTTAGGTCTGTCTGGCCATACTAAAATGGGACCATAAGGTCTTGCTCTGAATTTCAGCTGTGTCTTCCCATGGCCTTTGGCATGACATACATCTATATTCATGACCATGTGTAACTCATGTAGTTAATTGCATCCATGATAAATTTATTTACATAATTAACATCCACATCATCTGGAAGGAATCAACACAGAGCAGAAGTTTATCAGGCTAATGTTTAAAGCTTGTTTTTGAAATGAAGATATTCTGAGTTGAAAGCAAAGCTGTTCAGGCTGTGGTGTTGATTTTTGCCTTGTTCCCAAGCACAATTATGTGGGAGCCTGTGGTAGCTGCATAGAAATTTTGCTTAAGAACTTCCTTTTCTTGGTATAAATCAGAGCCCAGCTCTGATTTAGTTGCTGCAACTGTAGAAGGAATTTCCTTAGACCAGCAGAGTATAGAACACAATTCAGTTCTGTTCTCTTCCTTCTTGTATCAGAGTCACCATAGGACCTGGTCCCTTTTGAAGAATGCAGAAAAAGAAAAGCATTCTCTCCTTTAACCTTTTAATTTTGTTTTGTATGGTTTTTTCTTCTTTTCCTCCTAGTGTTGTCTCGGTCTTCCTTTCTCTTTTCCTTCCTCTTTTCATCTAAGCACTGTTTCATGTTGAATAAAGTACCATCCCCTGTAACAAGTAGTTTAATTTTAAAAGAGATAATGCCTATTCTTTTCCTTTTCCCTTTTGTAGCAGTCTCCTTCAAGTAGGCAAAGGTTTTCTGCATTATATTCTGTAATTAGCTTGTCTTTGAGTCAACCAGTGCATTCTACTGACGCAAAACATTTTCTAGCTAAGATCATTTAGTGGTTGAAAATTCATATTTTAAAGTAACATTAAAAAGTAACTCAACTGGCTTAGTAGTTCTGAAAATTTGGCAATGGAAAATTTGTTAAGGATGTCAATGTTCTTCGAAGCTTTGATTGGATCTGAGTGGGGGTGCTTTCTGCATGCAGCAGTTATATGTAAGCCACATCATTTTTCCTCTTCCAAAATATTTCCATTATGCAGTAGAATGCATCCTGGGCTTTTCAAAATGTCTAGAAAAAGGATCTAAGGGAGAGACAAGAGGAATGGCTTTTATACAGCTCAGACTACTTAGTCACTGCCTGGAAGAACACTTATGAGAGAGATACAGGAAACTTAAACATCTCCAAAACACTAGTGGGGCAGAAATGCATCAGAGTGGCTTTGTCAGTGAGGAAGGTAGGTGCAAAAAAATTTAGGATGCTCAAGATCTTGCATGGGATCAAAATCAGGCATGGGATGGGCTCTCCATCGTTCTGAAAGAATGAATATTTCTCTCCTTGGAGACTCAAGCCAGAAATCCAAGCCGCATTGAACTTGATCCTTGTGTTCCTACAGAAAGTTCATGTTTCAGCAGTCAAGTGGTTTTGTCCCAAAAAAAGAATGCAGAGTTTTGCTGTTGAATTCAGTATGGCCAAGATTCCACTTGTAAATTGCCTTAAAATCTTTGGCACTTGGCTGTAGTTCATTTTTCCTACAAATCCCTGAGGTCATGATTCAACAATACCATAAATCCAGCTTAAGGGCTCCTTGTCTTGGATCAGAAAAGTCATGACACAGAATCTCATCACACAGAGCACTGATCCAAAGTAAGAAAACTTGCCTGTTCAAATGTATTAAAAATTAATGGCAAGTTTATTTTGGACCAGAAGTTTTACTTGTAGATGAGGTGTCTTCTGCAGCTACTGCTCCAACATTTTTACTTTACCTCTTCTAGGAAGTGGAAAACTAGGATAAACACTGTGTTCTGTGCTCCAGATTCTTCACCAGAAATATGATCATGTGTTGCTGTCTCATCCTCATCAGGTGTGTACTTGTGGCAGATCAGCAGTGCAGAGGTCTGGCGTTAATGATCACCTAACCAAGGCCTCAGTCCAGAAACATGGAAAGATGCTTGGAAAAAAACCCACTGCTTTTTCAGAGGCATCAGAGAAGGGCAGGGTAGCCATTTCTTCTGGTCCCTTTAGCAGGAAAGTAAGCAAAGCTGCACAGGGAGATCACTGCAAAGAATTCTTCCTTAAGCACCGGAAAGACTTAAGAGTCCAATGAGATGTTGCCAAATGAGAAAGCAGCTGTGAAATGTTCCGTCTGTGGCTGAACTGGAGAGCTATTCCTCCCCAGTCCATCACGTGAAGATTTCCTAAGCTGGCCCCTGAAGCTGCTGAACATTCACTGTCAGTAAATGACTGAAGTGGTCATGACTGAACTTTGTCAGAGCATGAAAAAGCTTTCCAAATCAGTGATTCATTCAATCCACTCCTTTGGCCAATAGCATCTGATTTTAAAGGATACAAATTATACTTACATGTAAACCAAGTAGCAGTTCCAAACTGAATTCCTGTCAAAANAAAAAAAAAAAAAAAAAAAAAAAAAAAAAAAAAAGCTGATCCTTGCTTACAAATTTGCTTGAGATTTTCTGTGAAGCCACCTGTGCATTTACTTTCAGTATTTAACAAGATACCTTTTTCCCATGAGACATGTTATTGTGTAATGAAGTATTATTACCCATTTCCATCTAGGCACTTCAGTTCAAGGAGTAACTTCATTGTGTCACACAGATGCCAGGTGAACATTTCACACTGACCGTGGACATTTCTTTGTGGTCGCTTGACCGTGCTCCTAAATCCTCCTGGTGATAGAAACAGTAACAAAGACATCTGAGGTCACATTCACAAGAGCCAGAACAATCCTACAGTCTCTTCCAGAAAACAAGACGTTGCAGTAAACAAGGGAGAGGTTTCCCAGAAAGAGTAATTTCACAGTGAGCTCAGTCTGTTATGAGCCATAGAGAATTGAAGCAGTTTATTGTAGTACTCCTGAGTGTGAACAGGGATATTTAAGGTCTTTAAAAATCTGAAGGTTTTGACTGATGTATTCAGGGACCGATTCCTTTCTGAACTATGGTGTCATTCACCCTTCAGTACAGCTAGTTTGTCTTTATAGCTGTTAAATATAGTCTGTGCTGAAAGAGGGAAATGGTAATTAATTCATTAGTGGTAATGCTCATTGTTTTCTTGCACAGTTTGTATACAAACCGTACAATGTAGCACAGCCTGAGAGTATTACCCACTGCAACAACCCATGAGGAGAGCTCCAGAGATGGGGTTTTTCCATGTCATAACACTGATGCTCTGAAATGGGCAGGGTATTTTGTCCTGCTGCAAGGCAATCTCCAGTCAGATAGTGTTATTGCTGACTCCTTTTAAAATAATAATTTTAAAAAGAAAACAAAACCTCTCCAAAAGCAAACAGAATGGAAGCATGTAATGAAACGTGCTAGTTCAATTTCTTGGAGTCCATAAAAATCACAGAATTCCTGGGCTGGATGGATTCCTGGCAGTGAAGAAAAATTGGAGAGGCAGTGGGGAAAAAAAGTAAAAAAAAAAAAAAAGACAACAGTACCTGCATGTGTAAAATAATTGCAATTTATAATTGTTTCATTTTTAAGCAAGACAAATGGATAGAATT
The DNA here is from genome assembly GCA_013389865.1 of Piaya cayana. Taxonomy (NCBI): domain Eukaryota; kingdom Metazoa; phylum Chordata; class Aves; order Cuculiformes; family Coccyzidae; genus Piaya; species Piaya cayana. The sequence continues at coordinate 162,321 of WAAB01016656.1, read as the reverse complement.
GTTATGCTAGGAAAGATGACAGAAACATTCAAGTAGTTAAGATTCTAACCAGAAGTGAGGCTCTGTTGTGTTCAGTCTTATATAAATACACAATAAGATGCAGCCTTTGGCCTGGAGAAATTTTATTCTGAGAGGCAAAAATCAGAAAGGCTGGGAAGGGAAGGGACAGAGGCACAGAGAAGGGCAGCAACATGCCCCGAGTGAGACAATAGGTTAATGGAAGTAGCAAAACTAGAATTAGAGCTGGCTTGTTCCCACACTGCTGTGATGGGACCTTGCTCCTTCCTTGACTGATCGTCGTGAAATAAAACATCATTTGCAGAAATGAGACACATGCTACTCACATACGTAGCTGCAAATCTATTCTATGCAGAGGATCTCAGCTTTTTGTTGAGCTGGTTTCTATTAGATGTGTGGTCCCTGAATAATCAGTTTAAGCCTGCTAACAATAAGTTTGCTTTTCTTAGTAGGCTTTCATGGATCCCCCAGGAGAAGGCCTTGGAATACCAGGTGTCTGCAAATTACATTTTGGAAGCCTCCAAGACGGAATATTTTCTTGCTCTTCAGTTTTTGGGGGTTTTTTTGTATTTATACTAACAACTGCAGAAATTCTGTGCCACTCCATTTCTTGTAATCTTCCTTTGACTAAAGTAAACGGAATAATTGAAATGCTCATGCTGAATGAAAACTGTGAAAGCAAATTAAAGTGAACTTTGAACAGTTTCTACAACAATTCAGGAATGTAGAATCAAAATTGCATCCAAGCTAATTCTACTTCCTTTGAAACCCTATGCCCCTTAAGAGACACATATCGCCAACAAATCTGGGAGTCTCCAGATGAGTCTCTGATCAATAGTGGAAACATTTACCCTTGTACCCAGGAACTGATATTCTAGAAATCTCCTTGGAGATAATTGCCATAGCAATTCAACAATGCCTAGCATGTGAAGTGCATTCATATTAATACCTCTAATTTGTCCAAAACACTCTTTTTCCTTCTTGCAATGGGCTAGAGAAAGAAAAAGAAATTCTGTGTTGTATTAGATTTCCAATTACCAGCAGAAAACTCTGTTGTTGACAGATATGTCTTCCTGCTGGAAATAAATGTAGACCAGGATAGGAAAGCTGAGCTGATCAAACTAAGCTCTTCTCAAAGTGAAAAACACAACAATTGCCGGATGCAAGTTGATAAAAACTTTCCTATGGGACAAAATTTCCTTGGAATATGCTGGTTTTGCAGAGCTACATCCTCTCACAAGAATGCATCAATTCAAAAAAGCATTTAAAAATAAATAAAAGTTGATTTGTCTATTTTTTTTATTTGTTATTTAGTAGTTTTGAAGAAATAACAATTAAAAGTCAGTGTTAAGAGACAATTCCTACAGCTCTCTATACATACACAAATGTATCAAAACCAACTCAAAAAGGTTTGGTTGTGTCAAAAAATAATTTTTTTTCCCCTCTGCTAAAAACCTCACAACTTTTTGCCTTAAATGAACAAGGACAATTCTCCATGGTACAGGATAAAATGAAAACTGTCTGACACGGTTCCATTTCTGGTTCAGTTCAAAGAAGGACCTGGAGCCTGAAAATGCTAACTCAGTCAGCTGGAGAAGTCATATAAAACTACCATTGCCTGTGGCTAAGCAAAATTAAACCATCTGATTCTGCCAGAGCAAGCCACTGCCCTCAACCTGCTCAGGAACCAGCAATAAGCTGAACTCTTGCGTCAGATAAGAGATAAATATGTTTAGACACATGAGGATATGCCAGTAGAGAGGATTTCCTGTTAAACTGGTGCAGACAAAGCAGATTCCTCTGTTACTTACCCTTACTATAACCAGCAAGAGGTGCAGGAAAGCAAACATAATGACTCTTGCACAGGCCCCAGCCCTTGTTGTGGCTCTTTAGCAAACAAAATAAGTTGAAACCACCCTCAGAAAGATCTGAGGATGTTAAGAATATTGCGGGGTCAGTGGCAATGATGTAGAACAGAATAATGAAATTTGGGAGTCTCTAGATGAGTCTCAGGGTCATACACCACAGCTGAACCTCTGTCACTTGTGGTTTGGGCAGATAGTCTGGAGTCTCGTATCCCACAGTAATAAGAAAGGAGCTAAAATGAGCAGAAAGGGTTTTTTCCATGTCTAACTTCTCTGATGCTGTTTCTTTTGAAAAGGACTGTAGGGTATTGCATGATTTCCACCTTTGTAGAAAAATTTTATCTTGAAATGATTCTTATTAAATGGTCTCCTACTGGGGCTGAGTGACAGCGTTGGGTTATCTGAGCACCCCAGAGTGCACTGAAAATAGAAGAGGAAAAATACCTCAATGAGAGAGAAAATGCATGCCTGTTCTTAACTGTTAATGTGAAATTTCCTAGAATGTTGGGCACACAGAGAATTGTAGGTATTGAACTAATTTTCTTACTAAAAATATTCTAGTCAACTACAAATAGTTTCCTCTACTCATCTGTGTTTCCAAAAGCCTTCTGAAGATTCTTCTCTTCATAACCAACCTTCCTTTCATCTTCTGCTTGATCATCTCTGGTGATGCTTTTGGGGTCAATTATTTTTTCTGAACAGATTTCATTCCTTTGTCAGGCTTGTTCGCTTCTTTGACTGCTGTGTCTTCCGCTGGAAACATGCATATGTTGTAGAAGGATCCCAAAGTCCACTCATGAATGAGACCTGTATAGTTTCAGGTATTGTAGAGCCATAGAAAAAGACGTCCCTCCACCAAGAATTTGTGATCTAAACCCCAGTCAGCAGTCTAACCTTAGAACTGCTATATCAGCCACATCCTAACAATCTAATATATAATATAAGATGTCAAATACAAACACCATATTTCTGATAATGTAGCCACAGTTTTCCCTCAGGATGGCATGGACGTTTCCCTTTTAAATTTAGGCTGCTGTGGATTTATGCTATACTGGTGTTCGGATTCTTTCCTTGGCACTTAGAAGATATTCAAGGTGAGATGGTAGAAGTGTCTGCATACATGGGGCAGTTGGAGTCACGGGGCACCACTTGTATATTTTAGTGATGTTGGATAACGTGCTTCTAGGAGTATAGTTTGTTTTTATGATCCATGGGTGTATGGATGATACTGCCATGGCTTGTCTGTATTGTTTTCCCAATGGTTTTGTGTTATGAAGAGAGAGTACAATTGAGTAAATGGTCCCTAAGGGCATCCCTGCTAGTTGCTTAAAGTTATTCAGGAGCTTTGGACAGAGATAATCCAAGCTTTTTGATAAAATTGCGTATTGCTTACTGCTCCTGAAGGGAATGATTTTTTCAGTTTGATGAACTGTATTGAGAACTCTTTTTTCATATACATCTTCAACGGTTTGAATCCACCTATTGCACCAATCAGTCTCGTACCCCAGGCTGCTAAAGCAGGAGCTCGCTGGTCCTTACTGAATGTTCAATGATTTCTGAACTCACCCTAAGCATAAACTGTAAATTTATCTTTCCCCCTTCCATTGAAATAAAGTGGAAGGTCAAAACTGGCTGTGGATTCAAACACTGAACTTCAGGCCTATCTGTGGTTTATATAGGTCTGTCATGCTTGTAACATGAAAAGTACTCTGTTTAATGAGAAAGCAGACTCTTGCTATTCCAGTTCCCATATCCCCGACTCAATATAAACCACTTTTCCTTCACAAAGAACCTTTCAAAAGGAAAAATTTCAAGAATCATTGCTATGAATGGTCTAAGAAACCTACATTGTAAAGAAGTCCCCAAATGATCTGTTACCATAGCAGATTTGGTTTTAGCCTAGATTTCTTGGTCCAGCAATGGGTCAGCTTTCACACACATACAAAAAGATCCTTTTTCTTCACAAGTACATGTGAATCTTATGGAATGCTTTTTTTTTTTTTTAAATGCACTTTAGTTTCGAAGTGTAACATGTCACAATCAGTTGCTTTAAAAACATCCTTGCCTCCAATGTGTTTTTCATTAGGAAATTGTATTCCCAAACTGAAATTAGTACCGGTTTACAGTAAGAACTCAACTGTGTTCTTGCCTTGATATCTGTTGGTATAAATAATATAGTAAAACGTGAATTCAGGATGGTTATTTTTGCATATTTGAGAACATAACTTGTGACTGGATAGCAGTTCTGACAACCTGCTTGTAAATGCAGAGCTGTACTCAATTCAAATACTAAACCCTGCATAGAGGAACAATATAATTGTTGTTGGATCACACTTGCAGATCAGTTTTACGAGTTGCAACCAAATAAAAGAAATTGCAGACTGGCACAGAAGTGTCACCAGGGAGCAACCTTGGGAACAGTTAAGCTTGGAAAGGAAGTTTACAGTGAAAGCTGTTTTGTTGTTGTGATTTACATCTCCAAGAAAGCTAAACCCCAGGAGAAATTTGGCTTGTGTGGGGTGTTTGCAAGCTGGTGATTTCAGAGTGTGGACTTCCTCCACTAACCAGATTTTAAAACTCACCAAAAAATATATCCTCACAGAATAAAAGCTGTGCATTGATATTAGGGATGTTTGTATTGATAGGGTAATAAATAATTGGCAGACTCCTATGACCTTTCCTAAGATCTAATCCATTGGCATTTTGCATAGGATTCACTATGTAAAATAACTAGTAAGCAATCACCTCCCCTTTCTTCAGGTACTGCATAAGGGATGGTGACATTCATTCTTTCTGCAGTAAGACTGACTTGCTGGGAGGTCTTTAAATACTTGAATCGAAAAGACAGAAACTTGAGCATAGACTTCACTGCTTTTACTTCAGTTTTTGAGCATTGTGCCCTCCTCCTTTGAGTGAGGCTTCTACTTTGCAATGTCCATAGCAAGAGTATAATCAGAACCTGGCTCCACAAGCACTCTGTGAGGCTGCTGCTCTGGTTTGTGCCTCTGGGTTAAGTGAAGTTTTTGTACGTTTTTGCTGTTTATACTGTTCAGAGACTCCATTTCTATTAACCTGCTGAGTGTAAACCTTGGTGAGCTGCAAGCAAATTCAGAGGCAGTTGTGTGGGGTGGCAACTGTTGCCCAGAGGGCAGAGCAGGCAGCTGGGGGACAGTTACCTATTCCATACCTTGTTCTAATCTGCCCTTAGATTTCTATCCAGCAAAACACTCAGACTCTGTTCTAAATTTTGATCCAACATGTATTAAAACCAAACTTTCTTGGTTTCTTGCCTGTATTGGATTTAAAATGATGAGATTGTACTGGTTTAATTTAATTCCACATCAATTCTTCAATTCTTTTCCTACTAGAAGGCCTCAGGTTTTCTGGCTGTGCTGAAAGCAGCATTTGGCATAATTCATAACCCCTACTTCAGACAACTTAATCTATTCAAAATGGTTCTGAAAGGAAAAAAAATGCTATTGCAAACAAAGGCTTGTGTATCCTTACTAAGGCTGGGAACATTATGACTGTGAGAGACAAGTTCAGGCTATTGATCCAGCATTTTCACTTGGAGATAACACTATTTCTGCTATGTGCTCTCTCCCTCCTGTCTAGAGTAGAGCCAGTTCATTTATGCCATGTGACTGCAAATGTATCTGAATTCAGCGAAGATGCACTTTGAATCAGTCCCTGTATTATTGTACCTGAGACAGTGAAAATGCTTGAAGTTCAGAAGAGAGGTGAAATCAGATCTAATCATCTGTGCAGAGCAGACAATTGTATTCTCCCTGTTTGTTGAGCCCAGTAAGTAGTGTTTCATTCAAACATCGGTTTCAGAAATAGAACGTTCTTGTTTTGTGCAGTAGAAGAAATGGTGAACCAGTCAATTGCCTTGACTGCTTCTGTCAGAGGTTCATGACCTTCCCTTATAAAAATGAGTGCCTAGTTTGTTGTGACAGTTTCTTTCTTCAGCCTTTAGTCACTACTTGTTATATCCTGCTGTGCTCAGCCACGAGATACCAGTTCATCCCCCAGCTAAACCTCATCTTGTCTCTCTCTCCACCCCCCCAGCACCAAGTAGCATGATTCACTTTTATGTAGTTTGATACCCCATCACAGAAGGCTTCATTAATTGGAAAAAAATGTTAGTTAAATCTCCTCTACGTCCCACGTCTCTGATTTGTCTTGGAATATGCCCTCCCAGTCACTGCAATTAAATCACTAGCTAGGGCAAAAATGTGCTCCATTTATGACTGACTCCTCCGTGCACCCGTGTAATAATCCTCAGATAAACTGATCATGAGATTGTACTGCTTAAAGCCAGTGTTTATCTTTCAAGCACTTAAGGCATTAAGTATCAGTATAAGAGGAAAATGAAATGTTGGCAGAGAGTTTTCACAAACAAACATGAACTGGAATATTAAGAGACTTGATGCATGAAGGACTATCGAGCACATTTATGGTTTCATCTAACAGGTTCTGGTTTTAAATAAGGAAGATAAAGGTAGTAAGTTTTGTAGTCTTTCTGATTTACAGCTCTGATGTAAGATATACTGCTCCATACAGATCACAACTGAGATTCTCTATCAAATCACTACATAATTGCACGCATATTAACGCAATGGCAGCGAGATTCTGGAAGTGTAAAGATTCTCCAGAAAGTTGGCCTGTGTTAGAAGCAAGCTACAGCTAGATGCAAAATGCTTCCTGGAAAAGAGCTTAAAAGAGAAAGTGCATATCTCTGACTTTTAAAGTATTTTGTGATTCTGTCTGAAATGTTTTTTTGTTAACCCTGTAGTTCCGCCTGAACTGAAGGTCTTTGGGCAAAAAAAAGTCAAAACATTTTCAAACAGAATATGATGACAGCCAGCACAAGGGTGTTGAAAACAGCAGCTTGTCTAGGTAGCACGGTGAATACCGATACATCGGTATGGATACTGAAACCCTTTCATTGCAAAATAAACAAGAGCCACTCTTCATCTAAAAGATAGTAGAGTGCTTATCTCTGTTCCTACTAGTTATTTTCAAATGCTTTTAATAGCCTATGGATAACAGAATAATTTGTCACTTTATAGCATGAATATATTTTTACAGTAAAGAGTTATGATTCTCTATCTGAAAAAAAAAGGAACTATTTTTTACATAAAAGTTCAGGGGTTTATGCAGAATTTCTGCTCTTAAGAACTGTGATAGCTTTTATGTTTATTTTGGTTTGGAACTCAGCAAAGTTGAAACATTGAAATTTTAATTTACATGCACTTTTTGTGGTCTTTGGTATGACAACACACACTTTGTTGTTACAGTCTAGATGAATGAGAGCTGAAAATTCAGATTTTGTCACCGCATGCTTTAAGTCTTTTCTAAACCTCGCATTCTATAGTCAGATTTCATATAAGTTTCCTGACATGAAACTCTTCCTGGCTTGTAGTAACCTAGAAATCAATGTGAGCAGGCAGCATTCACAGCTTTGCATAGGGGTGATCTCACAACAGCTCCTCTGCTCTCACAGTATCTGATTCTGCTGAAGACACGTTTGAGACCTGTTTGATTTCTGATTTTGGCAACACACTTCTTCCCTTGAAAACCACCATCAGAATTAACTTCAGTGGGAAAAGATTCAACTCTTATTATTTTTAAATCATGTCACTAATATGCTCATTGGAATCTTGCCCTGGGTGTAATAAATCCTAGTTTAAATTGCTGAAGGGTTCAGCTGCTGCCTTGAACAGCTGCATTGCTGTAATTTGCCAATAGGATGTATTACATCCTGATTACAGTTTCTGTGAGTGATACACCCAAATTATAAGACAGAAATGTGGCTAATCATGGCAAAGGAGATAAGGCTGTTCATCTCCTACCCACATTCAATATTTGCAGAACAGATGCTATTTGTTTCCCTTTAGCTGCATTTACACGGAAATGTGCCTTCATTCTGAAGGTGTCTTAAGGTTGATGAAAAACCTTTTTGGACATTTTGATAGGGAAAGGAGGGAGAAGGGTGAAATATCTTGGAAGGTGTCTCTTTGTTTCACAGCCCTGATAAACTTACACAGATCAATCAGTTGCTGTAAGATGAGCCAATTGAGCTACTCCAGGCCAGAAACAGATGTCTGTGAAAGCTGAAGAGACCATGTTTTTAGCAGATGGATTGCTAGGGTAGGTCCAAATCACACCAGGAAAGACCATACCACTCCAGGGATTAGGGCCTGAGTGGGCTGTGAATGGTCTTTTATTGCACTCATTCCCACCAAGCAATACACAGTACATCATGCTTCAGCTAAGTCATCCCTTTCAGAGTTTTGCCCCATTGGACCATGAAGCCAAGCCTGCCTTAACACATTGTTCCCATTATATACCAGAGAGGTCAAAAAAGTATGAGATTTGGGGTGGAGGACATCTCATTTCATAGCTCAGTAAATGAGACATTCCATTTCCACAAGCCCATGATTCCAGTATGGGGAAATCTGTGAGAGATCCCCAGTTCCCCGACACAAGCACAACCGTGACTCTAAGATGGTGCCAGGAGTGAGCGGAAGCGCGTCCGCCAGGGACAAGGCAAGAAAATGAGCTGCTGTCATCATGCCTGGAACAGAGTTTATGGCTCATGTATGGATGGCAATCAGACAATGTCTCTTTTTGTGCTGTGGAGTGCTGAACTGAGATAGACTCACCCTGTAACGCACAAAATATCATGCATCTTCTCTTCACCTCTGTGCAGCTCCTCTGGCGTTTTGTTGCTAAATAACTGCACCAATTCAAATCCAAGAGATTAGATCACCCCAGGGGTCTGTACAGCAGAGCCTACTTAACACCCACCAGTAATCTGGCATTATGCACTCTCTGGGATGGCAGTCTAGAAAATCACATGCAGGCGGCTTCCATGGGCCGCTCCATGCAGTCAGAGTTGCCTGGTTCAGCTATTTTCTATTCTGCAAAGGCCTACTTATTCCTGGGAGTGAGAATTCATTGTTCACATGTTGCAGCCTGCTATGATTCAGAGCAGCCTTTGCTGTCTTCCATGCTCAAACCACTACTTCGCCCTGAGTACCAAGCTGGTTTCTCCTGGATGGCTACAATAGCCTCCTGTAGTGTCTTGGGGGCTGAACCATTCACACCACCCCCTACCACCATCCAAGTGCACTGTAAAAAAACCCCTCAATCTGGGTTTGCTAAAATTAAGTCTGACTCTGTATTAATCAAGAAGATTTTGGAGGATATTTTGCTCAGCTCTGTTTTTCCCTCTCTGCTAAATGTGGTTGCTGCCTTGTATCTGCTGCACTTATAATGTGGAGGAATAGAAAATCCTTTGGCGATGCCAAATATAAAGCAGCCGTTGAACCACTTCAATCTGTTCCTTGCCAGACGCAGCCCCCAGCTGTGCACACTCTCCCTCACTTTGTCAGAGGCAGAGAATCCCCAGCCCTGACATACGGCAAAGCCCCCACTGAGCCGTGGCGAGGGACACTGCAGGCTCCTAGAACACAGCCTGCAAAGCCTTTGTGCTGCAGCGGTTCTTAAAAACGTGAGGAAAGGTCTGATAAGGAAAAAACAAGCTTTGAATACAAAGTGGACACAAACCAGGGCACCTGACTTTATGAAAAACTACAGTAAAACTGAAAAAGAAAATCCATGTCTCCTATGGTTATTAGCATAAATCCCCCAATGGAGTGTTATCAGCACTGCTTTGATAAGGTGAGGAATGCACGAATCAAGAAGCTGACTTCCCAGGATGGGATGTGGGGCCCTGTAAAAGGCCTTTTCCTAAGCAAGACTGTTGTGCTCCAGACTGTACAGTCTGGTTTATACTAATCTCTCTGAAACACTCCAAGACCTTCTGATGAGAAGTATTACAGAAAAAATACTTATTCTTAATTCCCCTTTTTGTCTTCACCACAGCAAGTGCAAAATACAGTCCAAAACAGATTCCCTAATACAGCTGATCAGAAAATCAGCCACTAGCTGACATTCAGCTACACTAATAAGCTGTGAAGGTTGATACTGAGAAGGCTTGAAGCTTTAAAAGAGAGAGAATTCCCAATTTATGTTGTGTTATTGTGATATGCCAAGCGTGAGATCCCAAATGTACCACAAATAATTAGTCTTGGCTTTTACTCTTCACATCCCAGTCTTTCTTCTGCTTAATTTTTGTCAATTGTTTCTTGCGTTCTTAATTAAGAGCAAGGAAAGATAATGCATACAAACACTGTGGGGTAAACACTTTTCCAGCCAGGCAACAGCAGACCCTGGAGAGAAGTTTTAGTCTGCGGAGTAGATTATGAGTTATAGAAGATGTGTACAGACCCTGTGACTAGCTGATCTGCTCGTGTTATAAACATGAGAAGGGTTTGACTTGATGCCAATAAAGTCACTCTCTTGAGGAAAACTAAGACCATTTGGTAATGCTTGAAGTATAATCGACATTTTAAAAGCAAAGTCATTTAATGCCTAATTCAGATTACTCTTATAGAAGTAGTGAGTAGAGAGGCAGAGAAGCATTAAGTTCTTGAAACACATTTTGCCCCAAACACTCCTAGGCAGCCATCTGGGATGTCAATTCATCAGCTGGGGCTGGGGTCAGGGCTGGGTGTGTTTCCAAGGCGTTCTTTGTGACAAAGATAATCTTGTACTTGACTGAGGGTTTGACAAGCACAGACTTGATTAACATGGACGTCGCAGTGCTGTTAGAGGAATAAGACTGAACAAACAAGAACTCCCCGCTGGGTTTTTCAGAACTGACCCAATTGGGCTTCAGTGAGGCCAGAGACAAACCAGCAGCAATGCCTCTGTACAGTTCATCCAGTTTTTTTCCTCACAAAGATATTCAGAGAATTAGCAAGATGGTCTTGCTAGGTAGCCTGATGAAATTAAGGCTAGAAACAAAACAAACCCCCAGTAATTCTCTGTTACTATTATAATTAGTTAAGCTAATTTTTTTTTATGCTGATGTCTTATCAGAAATGAGTACTTCCTTCTCTTCCTTATTTTTCTCATGTGTATCTAATGCTGATCTTGCAATTGCTGTACTAGCAACAGCAAGCTTGGTATTCCTGTGGTCAAAAAGGGACCATATGTGCCAGTACATCATCCAGGCCACTCAGAGAGACATCTTACATGTTCTCTGAACTGTATTGACTAAAGGCAGGTGGGATGCTTTTCTTCTATAAGTACTCTGAAGTCCAACTTCAAACCACTGCAGAATTCAGGAAAAAATCCAAGGGAGCGATAAGCCCTGTGTTTCCCCTCCCAGCCAATGTGGCCACTAATGATGAGTCAGCCTTGGATGCAGGACACTGCAATGGTCCCGAGGAGGCTGTCAGAGAGGGCACAGAACAGACATGCCTGTAGAAGTCACCTGGAGGAAACAAATATTTGGAAAAGATTTAGAAAGTCTTAAGAAAAATACTCTGTAGGAGGCAGATGCTGACTAAGAATAGCAAAGCAACCACAGAGACCGGGGTGATGCCTTCACTTCCCGCATCCCTGGGGCCAGCTCGCCAAAGGCAGCACAAGGGTTTGGTTTTGTCTTGCTGAGACATCTTCGAGTGGCTGAGAAAGCCAATTTGCCTCTGTGCTGAGCTCTGTCTCGAGCAGTGCAGCAAACCCCACATCACAACTAGTTCTGATGAATTTCTTGCAGTGCTGCTGCCAGGCTTCAAGACCAGGCTGAGGTTGTTGCCTCAGTACCCCACAAGCTGTCAAATAAAAGTTTATTGTGGTCACTGAAGCAGCAAGGCAAAGCCTCAGAGCATTGCAAGCTCTCTGTGTAGCTTTTTCCCCTTCGCTATGCCTGTTCCTACTGTCAGTTCTGTAAAAAAAGTAGCCATTTCCCTTCTTTCAGGGCAAGTTTTAGGAAGTTCAGTCTGGAATTGTAACACTCCATGTAACCCTGCGTTGTTCTTGGTCCCAAATCTGTTTCTGACCTCTCTACATTTATTTTATGTGGGTGTGAAGTTCTCTTTGACCTAATTACAAATCCCACTTGGCATTTTGGCGCTGGAAATTTAGATGTAGAGCTATGGAACAAAAAAGTGTGTCAAATGCACTGTGGGCACCTCTGTCTTTCAGAGCAGAGATGAGCAGACAAGGGCTGCAGGCACAAGATCATTTTACATGTAAGCCAGTGTTTAATTCTCCTAATAGCCCCAAGATTGCAAGAGCTCAAGGCCTTACACCCGGGATCAAGACACCTCCTAAACATAGTATTGTAGGGAAGGTAAAGGAATGACAGAGCCGCTGAGAACAGTTCTTGAAAAACATTTATTTCTGTAATGGGTTTATAGCACTGACTTCCAAGCCCCTGTATAACAGTTTCCTCATACACATAATTCTGGGGATAATTACCTTTGATGGGGAAAAAAAAAAAAAGCCATACAAACAAGCCCCTTAAACAAACTGTGGCCAGGTTTTCTGAGCCTCTGCTGCTGAATGTTTCATCCTGACTGGGACAGAGCTGTCCTGCTCCATCCCTCGGCCATAGCGGCAGAATGCTTCACTGCCCCAAGGCCACAGATAACTGAAGATGTTGAGTTTAACTGCAAAAAAACCCTAGGGGGGACATGGGCAGAGAAGGCCGCCTGGATTCAGCAGCTGCTATTTTTGCAGACTTCATTTAAAAAGGAAATCTATGCATTTCAGATTCACCTCCTGAGCCCCACCGTTAGGAAAGTCAAATACAAACCCAGAGACCAATGTACACAAAATAGTGAACAAGTATTCAGACATTTCTAAGCCCTCAGTTTACTGTGCCATGAAACCTCCAAGTAAACAACAAAACCTCCACATTTGGATCATATTGGATCTTATTTTTAAGAGGAAGGGATAGAGATGCAGCACATAGCATAGCAACTGTCAAACAATTTAAGGCAAATTTATTCCCATCTATTAAGAGTTGAAGACTTTCCTTGTTTATTTGCTTTGTTGTTTAAGCTGTTAGATAACATCTCAGCTGGATATTTAAGCTTAGACAATTTAAACAAGTTCGAGGGAAGTCAACTCAAGTTGGTCTGAGCCTAGAATAGCATGGAACAGTTATTCCCAAGAATATCAGTCATAACAAATTTGAAAAAAAATTAAAATAATCAATGTTCAGAACTTCCCCAAAACTGTCTCCCCTCAGAGACCAGGTTGAACCCAACTTAAACACACAGACATGCATGCATAGAAGGACACAATGGCAAGCCTCTACAAACACAATGCTGAAAAGGACAAAAGCAGAGCCAAACCTTAATTCCACAGATGCGAGAACATGGACAGAGTTATGAATTAAAAAATGGGGAAAAAAGAAAAACAGAACATGAACGTTTCATGAGATGGAATGGAAAATAAAAGTTTGCTGTATGTAAAGAAAGGGAGATCTTAGGTGCACACATAGAAAGCTGGAGATTTCAGTTGCCTCATCTCTCAGTTGTGTTAGTTTGTTGTGCCTTTCCCCTCCCTTTGAGATCCAGCTGATGGTACCAGGAGGTCCGTGTGTTTACTCAGTCTGTGCATCATAATTAGCCCCTCCTGCTTTCTTCAGCTCATTCTTGATGTAATCTTCATCCAGCTCTTTGTGGTCACTGATCACAAATTCTTTGGCAAAGTTCTGCAAGAGAGAAAAAAGGAAAAACGTGTTAAAAAAGGGGATATTTGTTCAAGTACCTGAATAATGACAGCTTATCCAGCCTGCAGAGCTGGATAAGCTGCATACTCGTCGGCTGTGGTAGGGATGATAAACAGAAAGCTCTGGATGAGATAAAAGACTAGTGATGGCAAAACCCAAGACAACCTGGAAAAATTCTGTGTGTCTCCTTCTAGTCACTCACTACAAGACCCGATCCTGCCCTATGCAACCACTTTTCCTAGCAATAATTGCACAGGCTAGGTTAGATCAAGTTTCCTGAGCAGCACGCAAAGTAAAATGCTCAAAATTGTTAACCCTCAGCATAATCTTGGGCAAGTCACCAATCCTATCTGCACCCTTTTTAGGCCCCATTTTCCTGAAAAAGAAGAACAGTGTTACACTAGAGTACACTACAGTATCATACCTCACTAGCTGACAGGATGATGCTTTGATTAAAGATTGAGTATCAGGCACGTGGTGCAAAAAGCAAATAAGTCTACGTAATTAGATTCATTGACTCCTCCTCTCAACTATGTAATCATGGTCAAAACCAAGATACTGTACCAGACAGGCTGCTGGTGGTGTTAATGGGCTCCGCTATGCTCTATGGTCTAATGATCCACAGTGATCTTTAAGGACAGGCTTTATCAATACAGTTGTGTATTGCCGGGCGGCTATTTAGCTGCTTGAATGATTTTTTCAACATATGGGAGCTGGGAAAGTCCTAGGCAGCGTGCTGTGATGTGAGGTTGTGAACAGAGAAAACCTTTCTCAGCGAGATGGCTCTGAGTGGGATCCCATGCTGCCTTTAGGGCACTTGCCATGGCAGTGTGACTACAGGCAGGGATTTGTTCCTTTGTGCGGCTGTCCCTCCGGCCTTTTTGAAAGGGTGGCATGCATGTGTGTGCGCAGACGTTTTAGCAAACATGCACATTTGCTTCTTGATTTAGTATTTTCCTTCCCTTGCTAACCACATATGAAAACATTGCCTGTGTCTTTCCCTTCCCCCCAGCCCACAGAGGAGCTTTAAACAGCGTGAAAAACACAAGCCTCCATTGCACTCTGCAGGGTTAGGGACAAACTGATGACAAAAAAAAGAATTAAAATCCCAACAGCCTTGCTGCCATTTCTCAGGAAAGCTGTGGTCCCTGGCTTCCTAGGCAGCGAGTGCCCTGAAAGGTGACGGAGGCTGACTGGAAAAATCAGGTGATGCTTTGAGAGAGAAGCAGTCATCCTGTCCAGGTCTCCCCAGCATGAGAACAGTCTCGGCACCACTGTGGATGGGGGGGTTCTAATTGCTTTCAGACTCTAAGCCATGGGAGAGCACTCTATTTGGCAGCATCTCAAGGGTCTCAGTTTGGGATCAGAGTTGAGTAAATGAGGGGGTGGAGAAGGATCCAGCATGAAAGAGCCTCAGCACCTCTTTCATGCAGTGGAAAAATGGAAGGGAGAGCAAAACAGCTCCCTCCCCCACGCCAGTCTCCCAGGCTGCGGCTGATCCTGTTTCACACTGTAGGAAATCCTCACTACTGAAGAGTTGCTTAGGAGTGGGGGAGAAAAAGCTTACAGCAGCGAGAAGCCTTGTCTGCTCTAGTTTATCAGCAGCTAGACAAAAGCCTAAGAAATAAAATTCACAGCACTATTCTGCTCCTCACTTTAATGGTCAGTTTTGCTGGTGTGAGGACAGGCAGATAATTACAGGCACTGCTCCATGTCTTAGCAAAGTTCAGGATAAACAGGAAAGAAATTGTTTATTTAGAGAAAAAAAAAATCTTTTTTTGAGATGGGAAATAAAGAGGAAACCACTGAAACATCAGATTGGGTCATACTCACAAGTGCCCTACTCCCAGATCTCCTGTGTGAGATCTTTGCAAAGCTCAGTTCTCAACAAAATCAAAAAATTATATTCAACTATTTGACGCTTACTGAGGTTTGTTACATACGTGATTTTTGAGCTGAGCCTTTTCAGTCTCTTTTCTATGTGCTAACAGGTTCAACAAGTTTTCCTCAACTCAGGAGACTGATTATCCAGGACTAGGCAGACGTCAGTGTTAGTCTTTCCCTTTACTTTAGTGAGAACTGAGGCAAGACTGTAAATTCATTTCTGAAGAGGATTCCTTGAAAAATGTGTGTGTTGTATAAATGCAGGCCAGGTTTCCTTCAGTGTCCAGTCTGCAGAATTCAGCTGATTCTGAATTTAAAACTGCAAGTGCACTCATGCATTAACAGAGAGGAGCCAAATTACATGTATCACAAAGTAATTACAGTTACTCAAGTGTCTTCTCAACTGGACAGTTACCCAGATGGTTCCTGAGTGATGACCTGTTGCCAACAGCCATTATTTCACATCAACTCCACCAAGATATCTTGCAAGGTTTGAACAATCTCTCTCTAGCAGTTGGCCAGATGGGTTATGTTCCCAGCCACTCTTAAATATCCTCTTAACTGACTGGGCCACCTCTTGTGCCAGATTTGTACCCTCGGAGTGCAATCTGGGTCACTGCTATTAATAACAGTTTTCTTTTCCCTTCTGCTAGCAGATGCTGTTGAGGCCTTCTTTAGTTCTTCACACCGGCTCTTACTCACCACCACACCTCATCAAGACTGACGTCAAAGGGACTGACTTCAGGTGAGTTTGGTGCCTGAAACTCCTGATTTCAATATCCTCCCTCACCTTTCTTCAACCATAGCCTCCCTCATCACTCTGAATTCACTGTTTGAGCAATCTGGGGTTGAGCTTTTGTTCAGAGTACGAATCATAAGGTGAAAAGAGGTATATAAGTATTTTAGAGACAGTTGAAACTGCCTCTTGTATCATCAGGGCAGGAAGACAGGAGGGACTCCAGCTCTCTTTGGGGTTGTTTAGCCTGGAGAAGATGAGGCTGAGGGGAGACCTTATTTCTCTCTACAACTACCTGAAAGGAGGTTGTGGAGAACAGGGAGCTGGGATCTTCTCCCTAGTGACAGGGGACAGGACAAGAGGGAATGGCCTCAAGCTCCACCAGGGGAGGTTCGGGCTCAACATAAGGAAAAAATTCTTCACCGAAAGGGTCATTAGGCAATGGAATGGTCTGCCCAGGGAGGTGGTTGACTCACCTTCCCTGGAGGTGTTTAAGATGTGGGTGGATGAGGTGCTGAGGGGCATGGTTTAGAGACTGGTGGGAATGGTTGGACTTGATGATCTGGTGGGTTTCTTCCAACCTGGTGATTCTATGATTCTCTCAGATCAGGAGCTTGGGCAGTCATGATAAACAACAGCACTTTTCAGTCCAGGGCCATCTTACCCAGAGTTCACTCTGTTTTTGTCCCCACTGAAACCGCCAGAATGTAGAACTACTCCAAACTGATTTAATTGGGTCTGATGTTAGCTAGACTAGGCAATGTTCCTTATCCAGCATGACTATGATCTGCAATTATAAATAGCCGATGATAGCAAACCAGCTCCTGCAAAGCAGCAGGAAAGATCCTAGCCTCAAGCAGCTAATGCCAATGCCAACAGGCACGTGCCTTCCATCACATTTCTGTTTTGCCACCAGATTTTCTTTCTGCCCTTAAAAGCCTGGGGTGGAGAAAGTGCCTGCTTTCTCTTCTGTCACCTATCCTGATATCTAATGCCTTTCAAGGGAACTGCAGAACAGTTATAGCTGCCTATGGCACTGAGCATAATTGTGATGCTTGGGCCCTCATTTTGCTGACATGCATCATCATTTTACATCCTCCACTTCCTCTTCTGTTCTCCTCACCCTATCCCCCAGCTTTTTACAACCACAGCAAGTCCCGCAAGTGAATTGTAGCCTTTGTATTCATCCCAGAGTCACCAGAAGCCTACAGATAACAAAAACAATGCTGCCATTTATCTTTATCACTCTCACAACACAACAGTGACCACAGTCTCTTTGCTTTGCCTCTCAGATCATTGAACATGTGTAAAAAGTAAGGTTTACTCATGGTTCTCCAACATACCTATCTAGCACGTGCTTCACTGTGTGCTTTAGTAGCAGAGGGTCACAATTTTGTAATCCAATCCCGTCTGTCAACCACCATGCAACACTACACAGATAAAAGGGCTAAAACCACTCAGGTCAGGTTGCAAAAACTGAGACTGCATGTCTTCCTGGGAAGCATGAAATTTATGCAGCAAGCTCAGTACAGCCTTTCTCTTCCAGACAACTTTATGGAGGGAAGGAAAAAAGGTGGAGTAGATTTTCTTCCTCTTACGAGCCCTGAATGTTTCACATATGGGGCCATAAAATTTCCCAAAGCTGGCCAAGGGAAAATCTGTCTGGTGCCGATACTGTACAAAAAAATCTGCAGAGGCCCTTACAAAGCCCAGCATGGGTGGGCCTGAAGCCAGAAGGATAATCATGGTATTGTCTACAGACACATGGGTTCTTAGCAGCTATGGACAGTGCCAGGTAGCTGAGCAGCTTCTTGTTGTCTTTGTTTACGCTAGGGCTTGCAGCAGCCTCCACTGCTGTTCAAAATCAACACTCCAACTGGGTTTAATGTCACCACTTCTATCCACTGGTCATCCTAATTTCCATGCAGATGCAGTACAGAGGAGATGACATAGCCCACATGTCTCCTCCAGCACAGTGTGAGTCCTAGACTTGCAGTCATGGGGAAGAAAGGACGTGACCTATGGCTGCAGCAAAGGTATTTTTTAGCAGGGCTTCTCCGAGTGCAAGGAGTACAGCTGCCCTCCAATCTACTCCAGCTACACCAAACCTGGTCGTGCAATCAGATGTTAGTCACAGCTATCAGCAAATTCCTTCTCTTCAATTTTTCTGCTTGCTAATTTTTACTTGGAACCATTCCAGCTGCTGGGAAAAGCCAGCCCAAATCTCTGGCAAACACATCTCTCAACAATGAGAACTGCGCTTCAGCTGCTCTGCAAATTCCTCCTATCTATTCTGCATGCCACTGGCAAAAAATCACAGAGCTTGTGTCTGATGCAGGGTGATGAGGAGCTGCTTATTCTGGCCTGAAGAAGTTGCTTGTAAAGCTATCCCTTTCTCTAGACTAGGACTAGGGGTCTTGTAAATCCATTCCATGTGGCGTGATCAATACAGTAAAGCAGAATAGGAAAACAACAGTCAAAAAGCACAATTCTTCTTGCTTTCTCAGCAATATCTCACCCTCCTGACAGTAGTTCAGCTCTCTCAGCTGGATACTCAAAGCCAGCATAATACAACTGTTACCATATGAGTTTTATTTTCTGATTGTGTCTTACAAAGCTATTAAGCCATCTTCTGTTCAGGTCACTGCACTAACATGAGAAACTGAATACATGGAACAGTCACCTCATACTGGGCCCTCCAACATGAGGTACCAGTATCACTGCAGTGAGGAATTGAGGGGGAAAAAAAAGAAAGGTGAATAAAAAATGATCTGGACATAAGCTCCAAAGCAGGAACTCAGTAAACTTGTTGACAGCACTAAAGCCAGGCAAATTCCTCACCAAAGATAATAATGAATAAAATTCCACAAATATTTGCTCACAGAAACTGTGCTGTTTTACCCTGAATATGATTCGGGGAAATGATAGGGCACATGACTATGTGGGGGCAGAAGCGCTGAAGAAAACAGCAAAGAGTCAAAATGCATGGAAAATGGCAAAGGTTGAGCGGTCTCTTTGCTGAGACAGCCCTGTCAGAGAATTCAGTCCCTTCATGAAAAAGGCCTCCATGCTGTATAACAAAGGGTTAAAATCTCCTGTTAGGAAATGTGGTCATTAAGGGCAACAAGTTCACAGAGAGGGGAAGCAACACTCAAGGGGAAACCAAGTCTGGTTTTCAGTTCTTCCAGCTTTTACATCAAAATTGGATGGAAAGCACTGCGGAAAACGCTTCTGCACTGGTTGCCACTCCTAACCCCACAACCCTTGTGCCTGGTCTTGTCCTTGCTTGAAGAAAAACACCATAACATCATCCCTTTGCCTGTCCTCAAAGTGAATGGGCTGTTCACTGGAAGGCCTGATGCTCCAGTACTTAAACACCACAGCTGCCAGGTTTCAACTTGCAGGAATTTTTATGGTTGAACTGAACTTCATGCTGGCAACCGTTCCTAGCCATTACAAGAAGCTTACAATAGCCTTGATTTCTGGGCTTAAGCTAACTGGCCTGTTCCTTTTGGGGCTTTGGAATAAAAGAGGTCAAAACAACAGCCTGCAGCACAGTATGAGTCCCCTGGATGGACTTGTATGAAGGCTGAATGACCCACAGCTTGTGCACATAAAGGAGGTAAAATGTAGAACCACCCTTACTGCCAAGGACATAAAACATGAGTTTCAACTTTGGATGATCTCCTTTTTAGCCAAGTCGAAAATATGCTTCAAGCCTTTCTGTTCAGATCTACTGGTAGCTGGGTACAAGCTTGGCATGACAAACGTTGCACAGCGATCAAACTACAGTTGTGCACAGGACAGTGTGCCCAGGTGGCCAAGAAGGCCAATGGCATCTTGGCTTGGATCAGAAACAGCGTGACCAGCAGGTCCAGGGAGGTTATTCTCTCCCTGTACT
>WAAB01016656.1:125463-142277 GCA_013389865.1 Piaya cayana | reverse complement strand
AAAAAATTTTCACAGAAAGGGTCACTGGGCACTGGAACATGCTTCCCAGGGAGGTGGTTGAGTCACCTTCCCTGGAGGCGTTTAAGGGACAGGTGGACAAGGTGCTAAAGGGGCATGGTTTAGTGTTTGATAGGAATGGTTGGACTCAATGATCCGGTGGGTCTCTTCCAACGTGGTTATTATATGATTCTATGAAAAGCTGTGGGGTCTGCTGAGTGTATGGCTCGCTGTAAGCATCTGCCAGCTCACCCACGCAGCACAAGGTAAGACATGCTACTGCTGATGACAAATACATGCAGCATTGTACTTTAAGTCATTCTGGTTTTATAAAGTATGCTCCCCAGCTGTTTAGATCAATCTAGATCTAGGTTTAGACTATGCCCCAGAAATTACATTCCAAACATCTTAGGCAGCAGTCTGCAAAGGATGAGATTGTGTTTTTCTACTCCCCACCCCTAGGTCTACTCCTGGCCTAGGCAGAAGTTCAGTGGAGAAAAGATGGGATATGGCATCACCTTACTCCTTGTCTCCATTTATGCAGATAAGCCTCTACACATTAACACCTAGCTATATGCTTCAGAAGTTGTAGATACATACTTGTTCCCCATCCTGGCCATACTTCTTCCTCAACTACTCAGACTAGGTCAGGGACTTGACTTCCAACTAAGGTGAAGAGGAAAGGACGTAAAATAAATGTCTGTGGAAAAAAACCTACTGAATACTACTTAAACGCAAAATGCATTTTTCTAAAATGCAAAATAAATTATAATAAATGCATCATTAAAGAGTTAATGAGGATAGCTGCAAGTAAGCAAGTGGAGCTGATTCTCAGCTAATAGAGATTGGAACTATGGCTGTTTGCACCAGATGAGATCCACCCGTGCAATTTTCCTGAGAGATTTTTCTGGCAACTCCTCCACTTACTATGAGTGTGGCTCCCAAGCCACCTTCCTATATATTACATAGCACCTGCTCCCCCTTCCAAGCAAGGAATATAAAAGTGAGGGCTTGCTTTATAATATTCCATCCTTTTGTTCACAAGCCCATAATCAGTTAATATACCTTATAACCTTTAATATACCTTAACCTATAATATACCTTATTAACTCAGTTAATATACTAATAATCACCACACGTGAACACTCTTAATTCTATAGAAGCAATATGGTGGGTTTAACTTGCTAGGTGGTACTGAAGCTGACTGTCTTTCGCTTTGAGTGTCTCAGCAGAACAATGTTTATTGGTGTTTGTTCAGCTGTGAGCAGAGCTCATCTGTAGCTCATCATCTGCAACACAGCAGAGAATATAAAGCAGGCCTCCCATCGCACTGTCTTAAATAGTCACAGTTAGTTTTTGCAAGTATTACCAGATAGTACGAGCCCTTCAAGTTTAACCGCAGGCTTCTCAGAATGATGAGATGTTGTTCTGGAATCCCAACCAGTATCTTCTACAGAGCACAGAATCGAAGCTGTTATCTGCTGCACAAAAAGCCCCTTTGCACCATACTTCCTTGGAAGGACAGCCATGACACACAGGGTAGATGCACCTATGGGCCATTCACACAACTAAAACTGCAGAGAGACAAACTGCATCAATAGCCTAGGTTCTCTTTGGGGTTTGGAAAGAAAAAAAATCCCACTTTAGGGTACTACTTATTCCAAATAATGAATCAACACTGAGTCAGATTGGTACTTTGTCATTGCAGCAAACAACCAACCTTATTTTTCTATGTATAATTCACATCTTAAATAATGTCTGTAAAAATCAACAGCAGCAGGGTAACTGGGAATATACTTGAAGGTCAAGAGAACTAGTAAGAGTGAAATAGCCCTGGGATAAATTCCCTCTACTGAATTTTAGTTGGGCTTCCTTGTCCTCTTTTGGGTTTGAGAGATTATCTGCAGGGTTATATGCATAAAATGAATAAAGTAGTCCAGTTTTTAGCCTACTCCACTCAGAGGGATTCAGTTGCACATGTAGAACTGTTCAAAAGATTTGTCAAGATAGTTTCTTATAGAATGGAGATCACCATTGGCATTGCATTCAGAAATGCTTTTGAGTGCATTATAGACATGCTTGCTCAATTAAAGTATATTAAGCATGAGTTACATTGTTTTCATATTTTAGTACAGATTAAATGGAATATGAAAGCTCTTAAGTAACAGCCAGGAATTGTTAATGTTCCACCAGATTATTAACTTGTACAGACTACTAACGAAGAACAAACAAGTGAAATTGCAAATTATATGTAACAGACCTGAGCGACAGATCCTAGAGCAGCTTTCAGGAATGCTATTCAACTCGACAGGAATAAATTGTCTAAACATATTTTTCAAAGAATATTAGTGACTCTTAGGTGAGTCATTCATTAGTACTCTGCAATTTCACCTTCAGCTACAAATGACACAGTTTCACCAGCTTCACATGAACAGTTGTTTGCTTTCCTATCTCTCAGGCATCATTATAGAAGTTTCTTTTCAGAATGGACTCCTCTGAGTAGCTGTTGTTTTGAAAGACTTAATACCAGTGCTTATCTTCTGGTAGGATATGGATTTATTACATTCTTCGTACTGTTGTCCAAATGTAGTAAGACCATTTCTCAGGCTTTGGAGAGGTTTAGTTGAAAGAGCTGATCTTGCTTTAGATACTTCTTCAGAGAAAACATGCTAAGCATTAAAATCATCTTTGTTAAAGCCAGCTTTTTGGCAGCAGTTCTTTGCAGCCTTCCACAATTCACTTCTCTAGGGGCTGTTGCTTGTTTTCACTCACTTGGATGGAGCCTGATGCCCAACACAGTGAGTCCAGCTCAGTGCTCTAGGAGGCCTTTACAGAGTTAAATGATAAGCTCAGTTAGGGCAGAGAAACTCAAGTGTTTCAGTTACAACATGTGTACTGAGCACATTTCTCTTTTTCCCTGATACGCCCAAGGCCAAACAGAAGACTACTGAAATCTAGTTAGCTATTAAGATCTGATAGTTAATTGGTACTGACAGGGACTTCAGACTTTAGTTGAATAGGTCCACGAATTCACTGTGAAGAGACAAAAGGCCTCAAGAGAACTTTAAACAAGGGCGTGGCATTTTCTGTTTAATTTTACCTACTTAATAGTGCCTTGTCCTCTACCATTCAATATTATTTCCATATCAAAGAAGGAGATTGGAAACACCTTAATGGTGACAAAGAGGGGGTGCATATATTCTCTCCCCATGAAATAGTTAAGACAGCAATAAGCTTAAAGGGCAGAAGTTAAGTCTTCCTAGTAGGAAGACAGGCAATAGGAAACTATCTTCTTTTTAAAAGATTAACTACTAAGTTGAAGGATGATCCAATTCTTTCCCAGCTCTCTCCTTCTGCTGGTGTCTGTAGAACTAAAAGTGATGAGAATGGGTGATTATAAGCAGAAGGAAGAGGTTACCTGTACTACTTCTTTGACCAGAGTCTTGTCAGTCCCCGTTTTGGCTCTCTGCAGGCCACTGACATCCTCTCCAATCCATGTGATGAGGGCAAACTTGACTCGCTTGCTCATGGCATCACCAGTGGTGAATCGGACAAAGCCAAACAATCGAACATCATCTGCAGAGACAAAGCGAAAAGGATAACACATTTACAAACAGTTAACATCCCTGCCCTGCCGTTTTCCAGGGTGAGACTACTACTCTCAACTTAAAAGACCAAGCCAAGGCACTGATCCTGTGTTACAATAGCATCGTTCTGGATTATCAGGCCAATACAGAGGCAACACTCGTATGCCCTTCACTCGCAATATGTGCTTTGCCAGTGTTAGATCTGTGTCTTCCTGGAGCGTTGAGATACTGAGAGGAAACAGACTGTGCTGGCCACTCCACCCCACATTAATGTGCCACTACTGAGACTGGAAGTGGCTAAAATACAGTCAAGAGGCATTTCAAGAGCACAGAACTAACATTAATTACACATTCAGCCAGACTACTCAACTGCAGATCACTGATCAAGAGGGGAAGAAAGTGATTTCCCAGTCTGTCTGTTTCTTACAGGATAGCAACATTAGAGTCACATTTTAAACCATATACCGGAAACTGGGCATTGTGCAAATCTGATTCTTTCCCCTCCTTCCCTTCTGCAACATTTCTGGTTCATTCGTGCTATGAGTTTACAGGATAGATGGGAGAAGAAGAAGTAAAAGGCAAAAAACTGCAAATACTTTCCCAGATATGCTTTTCTACTCGTTCTGAAGCCTTGCAGAGAAAGGCCTTGGATTTTGAAACTGTTCTGATCTTTGTTTCACAGCTGGTTTGTGCTGTATCACACAAGACTAGAGTTATTTAGTCTGGCCATATACATAAAAACCTTGTAAAATCCTTGTCTCAAAGAGTCTGGTCTTTCATTGCAGAATGACTCATCAACCAAGGCAGTTGGAAGCCATCATTATCACAGGCACTTAGAAAGTGTGTGATACCATCCACTCATATCCCCAGCCTCAGTGGCATGCATGATGCTGGAGCCTTCAACCAGGATTGTGCAGAAAAGCAGAGCAGATGGACAGTTGTGCAATCATGGAATATACCTAATCATAGCTACTTCATCTGTTACAGGTCACTCAGGTCACTCAAGACCTTTTAAATGAAATAAGATGACTCAAAATAGAAGAACAAACTTGCAGTTTGAAAAGATGCATGTTCATCCTGGTTACACTTGTTGTGGCCAGTTCAACGTGTTTTATACCTGTTTGCTGTCTTGACTACTGCCAGGTGAAAATGCAGGCTCCAGGCATAGTAACGTTTGCCAGCATCCCCTTCCTTGGATCTATTACAGCATGCTCTGTGAACAGTCAGGAGAGCCCCAGGAACTCCACAGAGCTCTAAATTGCTCATCCCCAGAAAATAAGCTGCTAGAAATCAGTGCCAAAAAAAAAGTGGGATGATCTCTGAAAGCTGACAGATGTCAGAGCTTCTTTAACACTTTACTTTGCCAATATGTGAGTAAAGACAACTTCTCCCTAATAAAAGATGAGGTTTGTAAGTCTGAAAAAAACCCACCTATGCTCTCCCTATTTTGTTTTTTATACACTGACAGAGGACTACTGGGGAACACTGGAAAATGTATGTAAGGAGGTGTGTGGTCAGTACAGCATTTAAAACTCCTCTTAAGATTTCAAAATTGAAAGAAAGTAAAAGATCTTATTCAAAAGAAAAATCCCAATGGATCTTTGCCAGGAGTGTAAGAATCATGCATCGACATTGCAGGCAAGCATAACTTTTCTCTCTCAGATACCGTATTACTGGCAAGTGCAAGAAACATAGAGACACCTGTTTCTAACAGTAAATCCTCTTCCCAAGATTGATTAGAACCATAAATGAACCGACAGCCAGGAAATACCCAAGGTGAAAAGAGACAGTAAATCCCCTAACATTACTATTAACAGTTCTACGAAAAAAAATTGCTTTCCCAGATCTGACAGCAAAGGAGGCCACACTCTGCTAAGAATTGTACTGTGGTTCCTATGGGAACACAGTGCTGAAGGCACTTTAATGTCACCAAGTCCTGACCTTTCCTATACTGTAACCATATCACAGACATTTCAGTGGACCCATGACTTTCCACCTTGAGTACGTAGGTTTGTCATGCCTGCCCCTTCTGCCAGAAGCTGTTAGAGATCCTGGAGACTGCTTTGGAACACATCCCTTTATAATAAAGATCATAAGCAAATATAATGAATGTCAAGAATTCCAAGTTTCTCTACAGTGCTTTTTTTATAGCAATGTAAAAAGGAGGTTGAAGGAATTTATCTGTCAGCAGGAATTTTAGTTTGATATGAACCCACAGATCTCTGGCAGCAGCAGGATTTGGTTCTCAGCAAAAGAGTTTGAGCGCTTTCCTGTCCTGTGTGGAAGCAGCCCAGTCGGTTGCACTGAAGGGAGCCAAACCCAGCAATTCCACATGGGCTTTTATCTATCAGATCACCTACCACTCAGTGACTATGAAAAACTCCGACTTCATCATGTTAACTCCCAATAAGTTTCCTGGACAACTGAGGCTAGATATGGGGCTCTGAGTCACCATCTTGGGCAGAATTTACCTGAGACTTGAAAGGTTACACCTGAGCTGCATGCCTTCTCCTCCCATCTCTCCATGGAGGATGTAGCACCACAAGAGCAGAACTGGCTCTTCAGCTGCAACATTTTTCAGTCTGAGGTATTTAATATAAACTACCAATATGTGAGGCTTTAATTTGATGTGCCAGTCTGTGAATTGCAGCAGCTGAGGACCCTTTCACCAGCTGCAGATAAAGCCAAGAGGGAAGGCAAACTGGAGCCTTTGGCAATTAACATATCCCTTTTCCTGAAAGGGCAACAGGGACAGACATGGAGATTTTTAGCATCAGTTTAGCATGGGTATGATCCTCTCCAGCTGCAGGTCAAAATCCCTGAGCAGAAGTGGTTGACTTTCACAATTACTCTAGAGCATGTTCAGAGCGATAACAGGATTAAAACACTAGTTCTTTCATACTCCCAGATTTCCTCTTTCACAGTTAATCGGTTCTACCCTACCAGATCGCCTCACTGCACTAGGAGTCATCAATGTCGTCAGTGCCGACTCCCCTAGAAATCTCAAGGCATTAATATCTGACACCCCCACCCCCACCACCCCCCCATTTTCACATAAAACCACTTATAGCAGTTTCAGGAATCATGGGGGGGGGGGGGCAGGAGGGAGCCTAACAAATCAGAGAGAGACAGAAGATTTCCTCTAAAGGAGGAAATCCTGCCTATCTCTATGCAACAACCTTCCTAGTCACTAAGCCATGAATTTCAGGGCAGAGAGTAGCAGTTAATAGATCTGGGTAGAACGGAAATAGCAGCTTTATTTGGGAAGATCTCGCAAATTACAAACAGCAGAAATTAACAATAATACCTACTAATATCACTACTCCTTTAAGTATGGTTGTACAGCAAGACAACAGAGCTACACAAACAATGAAAAGCACAATGAATGCCTTAATGAGCACCACTTAGTATTTTTCTCCAAAACCCTTACTTAGTAGGCAGGATTTTCCAAATGTACTGATTAAGCTGCCCTTGACTGTCAACAAAGCTCAATGCCAAGCTGCAGACATTTCCTTAATGGTATTCTCCTCTTTTTCATCCACTCAAACCCTTTGGTTCAGCTATACTAATAAATTCCTCATTAAATTAAAATGCACTGACTCATCAGTGAAAGATAATAGCTGCAGGAGAGAAATACACTGTCAAAAGCTTCACGGTTCTTAATCTTGCAGTTCTGAATGGCAAAGCAAGAGACATGCCAAGATAAGGCTACTGCTCCCAGCTTCACCTGCTTGCTAAATCAAGGTCACATACAGCAAGGCAGCTGATGGAGTGAACTGCTTTTGTGTTCTGTCCAACAATGAATTACTGATAGTGCATGACAGGTTTCATGAAGGATTTGTTTGTTTCGATTGGATTCATTTTACATTATTTGATCAATTTTCTACCTCTTCATTCACCTCTGTAGTCATGTGGCTGGGAATGCAGACAGAAAACCTTCTCTACCTCTTTGCTACACTGTTTTTAACCCTCTTTAACCCTTTCCTGAAGCCCGTGTACTTATACCACACAGGCACATTCATTAAGTCATCTATGCCAAATACAAAACATTTAACCTCAGGATCATAACTGCAGGGCACGCTGTAGCTGGGGCACCAATCCTACCCATGTGACCTGGGGTGGCTGGCATGAGTACAGTCTACTGGGGACACAAGTGCATGGAATGACCCCACGCTGACTTGTCCAGCTTTCTCTGGTCCAGTGAAGCCACCAACAGCATCGCATCAGGATTTGCTGTCACACCAGTGACAGAGTCCTGTAGTGATGTCTTTCCTGACCTGGGTATATTCTAGAGTGCAGAGTGGAAGGAAACGGAATCCAGCTAATCTTTATTCCTCTTCCCTGAAGGAAGGAACAGTTGTGTTAACCAGGAGTAAGGGCTAGGCAGTCACAAAAACAAAGTGCATGCAAAAGACATAATGCTCATCTTTACCTGCTCTTGTGCCTAGCATGGAATGGTAAAATGCAGACCCACAGCCATGGGGTCTTTAATTAAGCATCACAGAACTAAACTGAATGCAAAGGGTTACTATTTCAGTGCAGAACTTGACCTGATGCATTACTCCCACAAAAACTAATGGGAATAATCCCTAAAACAATCTCCCATCCATTGTAAGGGATAGTCTAAGCCACAGCTCCAGCTAGCAGCCAGATCACTATCAAACCCCACCACTTCAGCTCACCCTCCAAAGACCAAGAGCAAGGAGAGCACAGGGGCAGGGACACACTGCAGACAGTGTGAAATTCCCCTCAGCCACCAGTTGCCCCACATCTTCCTTTAAACAGATATTAAGGGAAAGCAGGCAAGACCAACATTAAAGAGGAAAAACAAAAGCAGTAGGAGACCGATTTACAAAGCCCATTTTAGCAGCTTAAGATGTAGCCAAATGCAGATAAGCACCTATCTCATTATACTTCCTCATGCATTTTTACAAATCTTTCCTACAACCTAAGGTGCCAATGTAATCTTGCTTATCTCTCAACTCTCAATTCCTACATTTTATATACAGGCCAGGCTTAATAGGACAAATTGTCATAAGCCTAAAAGAGTTTGCATTTGTCTTAGGAGCCAATTCTATTTCTATTTCTGTTTTCTTCTTAATATTTTATGTCAAATAGAAATTATCTTTTAGGGTATTTATTTCAGATCAAAGATTTTCAGTTCTTCCTCATGCTGAATGCACAGTGTGGTTTTGGTTTGATCTTTTCAGACACATGAATAACTATCCCATTCTGTGCTGTCATTGCAATTATTTGTCTGGGCTGGGACTTTCCAAATAAAAGGCTCATTATTTCTTTTGTCAAAGATTCACGGAAAAGCAAGTGTTCACATCTGGCATGGCGGGAAGCACAGTCTTCTGACCTCTCCATTACTTAATGGCAGCATACACATTTAAAACAAATAAAATAAACCACAAAGACAATGTGACACTGCTGCTTCGTAATACAGAAACTGAAGCAAGTTGTCTGGTGCAGGCAGATATTACTGACATATACAAAAGTTTAAGCGGATGTTTTTGACTGGC
Organism: Piaya cayana; assembly: GCA_013389865.1. Taxonomy (NCBI): domain Eukaryota; kingdom Metazoa; phylum Chordata; class Aves; order Cuculiformes; family Coccyzidae; genus Piaya; species Piaya cayana. Next base: position 133,168 of record WAAB01016656.1, on the reverse strand, counting down.
CTTTCAGTTCAGTATCTTAGTTGAATGTCATTCTAATCATCTCAGCAACAGCATCACCAGCCCATTTACGAGCTTTTGAAATTAAAAACAACAAGAAAACTCAGGAGCCTTCTTATCCTTCTGTACAATAACCTTCAACTTTTGTTTGTGTTTCTGGCTTCAGATTCACTAACTCAGCTGGGTTTTTTTAAGTATACTGAAGGCACGTACTACTAAACACCAAATTAATGCTATGTCTGGATCCGTGCCATCTACAGAGGCAAAAGCTGTAACAGTGAAGTAAAATGGATCAAAAGCCTTGAATTAAGTCCCTGTTTGGTGCAGAGGTAATCTGTGCTGTTAAGACCAACCAAAACAGTCCTTAGCCAGAAGACACAGGGGGTGTCTACTCTGTGTGATTAATGACCCTGACAAAATTAATGTCCTCTGCTTCAGTCTCCAGACTCTTTGGGTCAAACAAAGGCCAATACAGTCAGATACACTGGCCGTCACCAAGAAGTGCAAGAGGAAGTGCCAACAACCATGTCCTAATCGTATATGGACTTCACTGTGACAGTGGTTTAAACCAACTCCCTTGTCTCTCTGTGATGGCCTAGAGGAGAGGTGTTTGCACATCTAGGGTTGGATTTTGGAGGACAGAGGAGACTACTGCCTGAGACTAAAGCAGAGTCTACCACCTCCCAGCCAAAGGGTTTAAGTTGTCTTGTGACCTGACACAGACCTTGACAGCAACAGGATAGCAGTGACTGATAGGCAAAAGTCTAGGGTTCAGGCAGTGTTTGCACCATAATCCTGGGACTCTGAACAAAAGGGCACTGAAGAAGGTTTTTTTAATTACATAAGTGGTAATTGCTCTCCCCAGACAGTGGAATGGAAAAAGGATGTTAGCTTGGTTATGGAGTTTCTTAAACTTTTCTTCTAGTACACAACGCTTAGTAAAGAGCTAAGAAAAAGCCTATACCCCACAGAATTAAAGGGTAAATTTGATGTACAATGTGTATCTGAGAGTAGAGCAGTAAGAACACTGCCCTCACAAAGAAGACAGGGTGCAGCAGCAGTGCCTGGCTGAGGGCACAGACCTCACTGCTGCAGGAGCTCAGTATCTTGAGCCTGTCAGGTGTTCTTTCAACAGCAGCCCACAAAGCCTTGCTGGAGGTTCCACAGAGCTAGTTTGTAACATGTTTTTTTTAACTGCTACTTTAATTAAAAAGAAGCAATTTCTGCTTCTTGCTTTTCCCTTTGTCCTCAACCATTCTCTTTCCCCAAGGAGGTTTGCAGCATCAGTAATGGGTTGGGCCATGGTCTGCATGAAAAGGGTTATGTATGGGGGAATAAAAAGCAGAAACACAACCCCGCTACCAACAACCCCCTCCAGCCCTTCTTAACCTCTGTTGTTGCACAAGGCAGGATATCCACCACAGGCAAATATTTTCAAAATGGGCACAAAAGACTTTCTTGGTCTCAAAGCCACATAAATTAGCCCACACTGACACTGCCTGCTCCTATAATTTAATGCCCTGGAGGGAAGCAATATGTACTGCAAGCTGAAGGTGCTTTTAATAAGAATGGTTATTAAAGAAAGCAGGGGTCACAAATGTTTGCCACTCAGAATGGTGCTGAAATAGATGATGCAGAAAGCAGAACGCAGCACAGGAGGGCTTGGTGACACTTTGCATGTTAAGGTTTTCAGTTTCAGCTCCTGCTCTCACCTTCAGCCACCAAATTACACTCAGCTTCTACCAAAGGCAGTTGCAATACTTCGTGGCTTCCAGGGCAGTGCTTTTCTCACACACAAAAAAAAGGAATTCAAAACAAGGAAGGAAGTTTATTCTGACACCAGTTTTTTTTTCTCTCTCTCTTTTAATCACATTTTCCAAAGCTGTTTGCATTGACAGTAGCTCTTCTCCCCTCTAGCAAAACACAGAAGAAGATAAGGTGTGGACAAGGAGGGAAGAGACATAGCAATAGCAAGGAATAATATTTATCAGCTTTTCCCATCTCTTCTCTTTTTTACTGACTTTGTTTCAGCAGGAATATTCCAACCAGCTCTACTTCATAGTAACATTTGGGACCTTTCTCCCAGACAGAAGGGAAAGCTCTAACTTCACTGCTGGCACGAGACTAATTTTCTGACTATGTCTAGTGGTCCAGGCGAAGGGTTTCTGCACAGATGGAAGCACAGAAACTTGCATCTCTTGCTTCCCCAACTACTGCACTGTAATTTGTAGGTGGAGGATCTTCCTTACTAGCACTTAGTCAAAAACCTGGTATGTGAATCATGAATGTGTGTAGTTCTTTAACCCTCCAACACTGTGCACCACAGGGAGGTTTGAGGACAACTTCTTGCCCCTGGTTTGCCAAGGAGCAGCCCAGCCCAGGCACATGTGAAGGAAAAGGGAAAGAAGGAAGAGGGGAAAGGGAGCAATGGAGCAGCTGTAAGGGATTTAGCTCTACAGTAAAGGTTAACAAGAGGCCACAGCCTACCTCATAGATGCCCTTGATTTAATTCTTCCCTTACTATGATATGTCTAAAATATGCAAAATTTCCTTTTTGCTGTAAAAATGGTTCAGTATTGGGGCCAGTTTCCTTAAACTCTCTCTGGTTTAATATCCTGTTTATAAATAAGAGTTTGGCATATGCAAATGATGGCAAGAAAACAAAACTGGCCACATTCCAAAGTGCAGTATGTGCCTCCAGTAGCTGTTATATACATTCTACCCAGCCCAACCACTGCCTGCTCTATGCCAAAGCCCCTCCGCCTGCTTAGACACTAGATAAAAGTATTCCTTATGCTACAGAAAGGAAGAAAGGAACTCTTCTTAAGAGGGTGCTACTCCAGACAAAGCATTAAAAATTAGTTAAGACAAAGAAAGACATGGACTTCTAAAAAAAAAAAAAAAAAAACCCAGAGAAAATAAATGGAGCAGGTTCCTCTGCAAGCCTCAGATGTCTGGAGACAGTTATATTGGCCATAAGAGGAGACAGAACATGGCACTTGGGTACTGAAGCTGTTAACCTCCCAAGAAAACTAATGACCCTCTAGACAACACTGGCATGAATTTTGGAAGTGCTGAGCCCTGGTTTTCCCCGAATGCCAGGTAGTTGCTTTTTTCCTTATGTTGCCCGTTTAGAAGAGTTGAGTGGGAAGGTGTTCTTGCAGTGCAGGGTACCAGCTCTTCTGACATCAACTACAAGAGGATCAGGGGACTTTGCCCTGCAAAGGTCTCAAGAACAGCTGGAAACAAGTAGCTGCGTTAATCCTGTAAGACCCCACTGCAAATGTAGCAGAGCAGTCTAAACTATCTTGATTTAGTAGCTGCTTTCCAAGGACTAAAATGTATTTTCCTCCTACGGTATTTATTGATTGATTAGACCAGTCCTGCCCTCATTTAAGTTACTGGAAATTCTTCCCTCTAATTGAGTAAAATACAGCTAAGACCTACAATGTGATAGACCAATTTGTATGGGCTCTGGTATTTCAATAGCTGGGGAACTCTGACTACAGCGGCTCCAGGACTCACCCCACCTTGGGAAGGGAGAGACTGCTCTATACACAATTCCTTCACCATACAGATACCTAATTCTAAAAATACAGGTTAACCATAAAGGTCAATTTTAGACTAACTAGATGAGTAAGGAAGCCTTTGTTATAGTCCTGTATTAGTTACAAATGCTGCTTATCTCATGCCACTTCATGGCATTGTTAAATAGCAGCCAAGATAGGATGAAAACCTATACAATTCCTCCCTGTAAGTTATTTCGACAGAAATCAAAGCCCACTCTTGTAAAACATATCTAAAGTTAAGATCAGATGAAGTTAAAAATTTCTCAGTTTATTTTAATTTTCCCCAGGCTTTGTTCTTCCTGTTAATGTTCTACAACCAACAGTTAAACAATCAACTGCCGTGTTTAAACCTAGAGCCCCAACCGTGCAACACCACATCTACGATTGTTCTCAGTGCTGTACTGTATGAGCCGATCTTTGGCATAACCCCTCTCTGCTTGGGTTTCATATCCTCAAAAAAATCCGAGCAAACCTTCTAACTGCAGTTACTTTAGCACTATGAATACAATTTCCAGAAGAATTTTATTGCAAAATGATCTGTATGACTGCATCTTTTAGCCACAAAAAAAAAAAAAATCTTTTGCTCTTCAGCAATGCTTTGGAGCTGCAGTGCTAAATGAGGAGACCATTGCTAATCAAGCATCTTATCTTGTTTATAACCGACAAGAATGAGAAATTGTGTAAAGAGGAGGAAAGAGCCTAAAGGACCTCAAGGCTAAGGGTAAGACAAAGGACCGGCTGGACTATGGACTTCAGGGAGTTGGAAACCTGATCATGCAGGACAGGGCAGACACAGGGAAGCGGCAGCACGAACTCTGATTTACTCAAGTTTTCTCCCATCCTTTTCCCCCTTGCAGCGGGCAGCGAGAAACACTGTGAGGTGCCAAAACAATCAAGACGGAGCTTACCTGTGCACTTCCTTTTAAAGGTTTCATAGTCTACCCCTTGGTCTCCAGGGACAATTGTAGAGCCATTGTATTTAAAAGTCACCCTTGGGGAAGGGGAAAAGAGAAGGGGGATTATACATTTAAAAGTCATCCTTTGGGAAGAGAATGATAAATTTAAAAGTGACCCGTGGGGAAGGGGTAAAGGGAAGGGGAACGATACATCGTGACAGGACAAGGGGGAATGCCCCCAAGCTCCACCAGGGGTGGTTCAGGACAGGTTGGACATTAGGAAAAAAATTTTCACGGACATTTGGGGAAAAAATTGCACAGAAAGGGTCATTGGGCACTGGAACAGGCTGCCCAGGGAGGGGGTTGAGTCACCTTCCCTGGAGGTGTTTAAGGGACGCGTGGACGAGGTGCTGAGGGACATGTTTAGTGTTTGATGGTTGGACTCGATGATCTGGAGGGTCTCTTCCAACCTAGTGATTCTACGATTCTATGATTTGAAAGTCGCTCTTTGTAAAGGAGAAAAGGGAAGGGGACGATACGTTTACAACTCACCCTTTGGGATTAGGGAAAGGGAAGCGAATAATGCATTTACCAGCCTTCGGGAAAGGAAAAGAGGCGACGGGGGAGAGCGAACTGTAAAAAGCGACTCTTTACAAAGGGGGAAGAGGCGAGGGGGAGTAAGGTGTGTGGAAACCACCCTTCGGGAGCGGGGAAAGGAGAAGGGATCGCAGCGCTCCGGTGCCCGTCCGGGAGCCGCCGGGGCCACCTACCAGTTCACGTCGGTGGCATCGTCCCTGACGAGGTTGTACGCCTCCCTGCACGCCTCCTTGTCGATTTTGGTGGCCATGGGGGCTCGGCGGCGCCGGGCGGGGGAGCGCGGAGCGGAGCTGGGCCGGTCTCCGCCGCCGCCGCCGCTAGCGCAGCGCCCGCCCCGCCCCGCCCGCGGCCACCGTGATGCAACCGCGCCGGGGGAGGAGGCGGGGGGAGCAGCCCCGGGCAGGGGGGCTCGGCGGAGCCCGGCTCGGCGGCTGATGCGATCCCCCCACCCCTCCTCCGCGATGATTTTCCGGAGGAGGAAGGAGGGAGAAGCCACGATGCGCGAAACGGAGCGGCGGGGCCGGGAGCCGGGCCGGGAGCACGGGAGGTAACGGAGCCTGGAGGGCAGGTAGGAGAGCGGGACGGGAGCGGGGAGAGGGGGGGACCGGGGAGCGTCCCCCGCGGGGGCATCGCCGGGAGCCGCTCCCAGTCACCGCCGCAGCGCTGGAGGCCGCGGCGATCGGGATGGAGAGGAGAGGGATGGAGAGGAGAGGGATGGAGAGGAGAGGAGGAATGGAGAGGAGAGGAGGAATGGAGAGCTCTCCCCCTGCCGGGCTGCCCTCCTGCACTGCACCCGCAGCCCCGGCGGTGAGAGGCTGCGGGCTCCGCTCCCCCCGGCCCGCACTGCCCAGCCCCGAACCGAGATGACACTATTTTGCGGTATCAGACTCGATAACCCCCTTATCAGCACCAGATGTTGTCGTGTCCCCCGAAGCGGAGTCTTAAAAACTGGTCCTTGTGCCTGTTAGCGGGTTTCTACATGCTGAGGGACATGGTTCAGTGATTGATAGGAATGGTTGGACTCGATGAACCGGTGGGTCTCTTCCAACCTGGTGATTCTATGATTCTATGATGCTGTGATTCTAAACCTGGAGGCCGGATATCACTCTTTGAATAAAACCCGCCTTCTGCAATAAAAAGTATCACATTTTGCTTCTTTTTAAAGCTTGCAGTGGGATGTAAATTTGTCCTTTTTTCACATTAATATATTGCAAATATGAGGTGTGAACAGTAAGAAACATCTTTGCTACATACAGTTATTCGGTGTTTCCAGGCATCTTGAGGAACGAGATCGCCAGAGCTTGTGTTAATTGTAAGACACATAATTTATTGGTCAAAAAGAAACCCTAATCCTGTGTGAAGCTTCTTCCAAAGAGTCCTGGACAAGATGAGGTTCCCTGTAGCATCAGGGCCCTGAACATGAGTGTTTTGCTGCAGTGCATCTCCATGATGTAGATGAGGTCATAGAGAAGAGAGGAATATTTCTGAAGTCAGTACAAGTGTAGGACATGGGTGAATCACACTCAGCATTTCTGTAGACTGCAGGCTCTAGATGATAATATAATCACACATTAATGGGCCTGAATTTCTATTGATTCTTCTTATGGAGCTGTCTTTAGGAGCACTTCTTTTTTAAAAGCCTTTGCTGCTGACCATTATCTGCTCATAAAATTATTTTTATTTATAGTCTGCATATATCATCCTTTGGCACAAACTGTCTGCTGTTTCTACCTGTAACAAGTGCTGGTTGTCCTCATCTCTTCACTGTTTAGGTTTCTGTGACCCAGCTGGAGTGTTTGAATTATACTTATTAGGAACTTAATGCCTCACACTTCTTAGTGCTGGATTCAAACCTCAAACATGCACACCCTCCTCGTGGGACCAAACCTCTTCTCTTTGTTTCTTGTCCTTGACATATTTTTTTTTTCTTTTCACAAATGGAGGAATAACTATTGTGAGAAATTTTACCAGGCTGTAACTGGAGGGTGGGTAATGCCTACTTTTCTGGCTTCCATGAACTCTTTTGCTTTCCATATGGGAGTTTTGAGACCTCCATCTTCTACATAAGAAGATGTCACTAGCCTGGAAGCAGCATCTGTTAATCTCCTAGGAATCCTTGGAGAGGAAGCACAGAGAAAGTGAAAGGACTTAAAAGAAGACTTACAAACTGCCTCAAAAAAGACGTCTCCAGCAACTGTGAAGTGCTAGACATCTGGACTGACCTTCAGCTGTCTAGACTATACTAATGAGGAGGGTCTTAGAATGGGAGGGTCTTAGAATGAGTGGAAGGAGCTGAGTGAACAGGAATCTTTATCCTGCTTTCCCATCATCACAAGGGCTGCAGAAGCAACCAAAGGTAGCAAAAATGGATCTCATCTCCAGACTCAATAATCAATTAGAGTAGCAGAAACCCATCATACTCTCTGCTTTCTTTGGAGTGGCTGAAGAGCTGACACAGCCAGCTGGATGCTGCTGCGGCAGAGGGCTGGATGACAGCTGGGCTAGGGGAAGGTGCTAATGTCTCTGGTAGCCCTGGCACACTCACCTGGTCTGAAATGTGGCTGCTCCACACTGTGCGCATCATCTTCTGTCAGCGACAACTGCCCCATCACCATGTGGGATGTGTCCCAGCTGGGCTGTCCTTGG
>WAAB01016656.1:102138-125438 GCA_013389865.1 Piaya cayana | reverse complement strand
CCGCCGCAGCGCTGGAGGCCGCGGCGATCGGGATGGAGAGGAGAGGGATGGAGAGGAGAGGGATGGAGAGGAGAGGAGGAATGGAGAGGAGAGGAGGAATGGAGAGCTCTCCCCCTGCCGGGCTGCCCTCCTGCACTGCACCCGCAGCCCCGGCGGTGAGAGGCTGCGGGCTCCGCTCCCCCCGGCCCGCACTGCCCAGCCCCGAACCGAGATGACACTGTTTTGCGGTATCAGACTCGATAACCCCCTTATCAGCACCAGATGTTGTCGTGTCCCCCGAAGCGGAGTCTTAAAAACTGGTCCTTGTGCCTGTTAGCGGGTTTCTACATGCTGAGGGACATGGTTCAGTGATTGATAGGAATGGTTGGACTCGATGAACCGGTGGGTCTCTTCCAACCTGGTGATTCTATGATTCTATGATTCTGTGATTCTAAACCTGGAGGCCGGATATCACCCTTTGAATAAAACCCACTTTCTGCGATAAAAAGTATCACATTTTGCTTCTTTTTAAAGCTTGCAGTGGGATGTAAATTTGTCCTTTTTTTCACATTAATATATTGCAAATATGAGGTGTGAAGAGTAAGAAACATCTTTGCTACATACAGTTATTCGGTGTTTCCAGGCATCTTGAGGAACGTGATCGCCAGAGCTTGTGTTAATTGTAAGACACATAATTTATTGGTCAACAACAAGAAACCCTAATCCTGTGTGAAGCTTCTTCCAAAGAGTCCTGGACAAGATGAGGTTCCCTGTAGCATCAGGGCCCTGAACATGAGTGTTTTGCTGCAGTGCATCTCCATGATGTAGATGAGGTCATAGAGAAGAGAGGAATATTTCTGAAGTCAGTACAAGTGTAGGACATGGGTGAATCACACTCAGCATTTCTGTAGACTGCAGGCTCTAGATGATAATATAATCACACATTAATGGGCCTGAATTTCTATTGATTCTTCTTATGGAGCTGTCTTTAGGAGCACTTCTTTTTTAAAAGCCTTTGCTGCTGACCATTATCTGCTCATAAAATTATTTTTATTTATAGTCTGCATATATCATCCTTTGGCACAAACTGTCTGCTGTTTCTACCTGTAACAAGTGCTGGTTGTCCTCATCTCTTCACTGTTTAGGTTTCTGTGACCCAGCTGGAGTGTTTGAATTATACTTATTAGGAACTTAATGCCTCACACTTCTTAGTGCTGGATTCAAACCTCAAACATGCATGCCCTCCTTGTGGGACCAAACCTCTTCTCTTTGTTTTTCTTCCTTGTCCTTGACATATTTTTTTTAATTCTCACAAATGGAGGAATAACTATTGTGCGAAATTTTACCAGGCTGTAACTGGAGGGTGGGAAATGCCTACTTTTCTGGCTTCTGTGAACTCTTTTGCTTTCCATATGGGAGTTTTGAGACCTCCATCTTCTACATAAGAAGATGTCACTAGCCTGGAAGCAGCATCTGTTAATCTCCTAGGAATCCTTGAAGAGGAAGCACAGAGAAAGTGAAAGGACTTAAAAGAAGACTTACAAACTGCCTCAAAAAAGACGTCTCCAGCAACTGTGAAGTGCTAGACATCTGGACTGACCTTCAGCTGTCTAGACTATACTAATGAGGAGGGTCTTAGAATGGGAGGGTCTTAGAATGAGTGGAAGGAGCTGAGTGAACAGGAATCTTTATCCTGCTTTCCCATCATCACAGGGGCTGCAGAAGCAACCAAAGGTAGCAAAAATGGATCTCATCTCCAGACTCAATAATCAATTAGAGTAGCAGAAACCCATCATACTCTCTGCTTTCTTTGGAGTGGCTGAAGAGCTGACACAGCCAGCTGGATGCTGCTGCGGCAGAGGGCTGGATGACAGCTGGGCTAGGGGAAGGTGCTAATGTCTCTGGTAGCCCTGGCACACTCACCTGGTCTGAAATGTGGCTGCTCCACACTGTGCGCATCATCTTCTGTCAGCGACAACTGCCCCATCACCATGTGGGATGTGTCCCAGCTGGGCTGTCCTTGGCAGAGTAGATAGAGCTTAGACACACACAGTCTTTTTCGTTTCTGACATCCTGACGAGAACCTCTGGGAAATACCTGGGAATGCTGCATTAACATAATGAGTTTTTTTAACTTGCAGTGTTTTAGTGAAGACCATTGCGCTGAAACTGGACTTGGTGGGGGCTTTGCTTCTGACTTCATCTCTGGAGGAGGTGTTCTGCCGGCCCTGCTCACCACCGAGGATTTCATTAACTGTTAACCCCCCCAACCCCAAATCAATGCAAAGCAGCCCCGCAGCAATGTGTGTGGTTTGAGAGGTGCCAGCTGCGGGCCAGGCAGGTTTGAGCTCAGGTAGCTTCATCTCTGAGTGAGCAAGATGAGATGATGACCGGGCTTCTTACTGCACCTCGATGCACACACAGCGCCCCCTCTGCACAGTTTGTCATCGCTTTATCACAGAATCATAGAACCGTAGAATCACCGGGTTGGAAGAGACCCACTGGATCGCTGAGTCCAACCATTCCTATCAATCACTAAACCATGTCCCTCAGCATCTCATCCACCTGCGCCTTAAACACCTCCAGGGAAGGTGACTCAACCCCCTCCCTAGGGAGTCTGTTCCAGTGCCCAATAAGTAAAGCTAAAGAACAAGAGTCCTACTTTTCCTGCTTAATGGAAGAGGGACAGGATGAACTTTTTGTTAGTTTACAGTAGTGGCAGTGAGTAGGACCAAATTCTTACCATACAAAAAGATATAAAATCCTGGTCTTGGTGAGATGTTTTTCTGATTCTCTCCAGTGAGTGTCTGCAATGGAGTTGTAGGACTGAAAGGCATTTAATGCTTTCTGAGCAGAGATGGGAACTGACAGCTGAGTATCCCTCTTGGTCTGTGTTTGTGAGAGATCACAACTGTCTTGAATGGGTCCCTGGCTGCCACCCTTATCTATAATGAAACAAACTGGGGTAAAACTTAAAAATAAAAAATAAATGTGAACGTGTAAAACACAAGGCTATTTAGGATCCTCAACTCTGAATATGGGGATGAGATGGCTAAATAAATTGGTTTGGATCCAGAGAAAACTTAATACAGATGAGAAAGATGGGGACAGGCTTTTTAGCAGGGCCTGTAGCAGCAGAAGAGCTGCATTTTTGGTTATGATGTTTTAGGATGGGGTTGGTGCAACACTGGCACAGGTTGTACAGGGAGGTGGTAGGAAAATGAAAAGATTCGAGACCAGGCTGGGCAGGGCTTTGAGGAGCCTGATCTACTTGAAGATGGCCCTGCTCACTGCAGGGACTGGGCTGTCCTTGATGGGAGCAGATGGAGCTCGGACACATACACACACACACAGAGTCTTGCTTGTTTCTGCTGTCCCGACCACAGCCTTTGGGAGACACTGGGCGTGCTGGATTAATAAAGGGATTTTTTTAATTCATGGTGTTTGAGTGAAGAGACGGGACTCGTCGAGTCCTGTTGTGGTTGTGGTTGGACTCGATGATCCAGTGGATCTCTTCCAACCCGGTGATTCTGTGATTCTGAGTCTTGTGTGCAGTTCTGGCCCCTCACCACAAGAAGGATTTTGAGGTTCTGAGGCCAGAGAAGAGCAACGAGGCTGGTGAGGGGGCTGGAGAACAGGCCTTACGAGGAACGGCTGAGAGAGCTGGGGGTGTTTAGCCTGGAGAAGATGAGGCTGAGGGGAGACCTCATTGCTCCCTACAACTGCCTGAAAGGAAGTTGTGGAGAGGAGGGGCTGGGTTCTTCTCCCAAGTGACAGGGGACAGGACGAGGGGGAATGGCCTCAAGTTCCTCCAGGGGAGGTTCAGGCTGGACATCAGGAAAAAATTTTTCACAGAAAGGGTCACTGGGCTCCCCGGTGCCGGCACACCGGCCCGGGTGCCTTAGCCCGGCCCCGCGGAGGCTCTGCCGCCCGCCCCGCCCCCTCCGTCGCTGCCTCCTGCCGGCATTTCCTGCCGGGGCCGCGGCGAGCCCCGCGGCGAGGCTGTTAGCCCTGCTCGCCCTCCTCTCCCTCTCCTCCTCGCCTGCGGGGTTGCCGCGGGGGCTGCCGCTCCCGGGGTTTGTTCTCGCTTTGCTTTCGTTCCCTCTTTGTTTTGTGGTTGGTTTTGTTTGACCTCCCGTCTTGCCGTTGTTGAGGGGCGGGGGGGAAGGGAGCGAGCGCATCCCCGGCCGCCTCGGGTTTCGTTGCTCCGAAGGGGCTGGTAAACGTCTCGCTTTGGGTTTTTGTTGCAGAAGCGGTCATGGAGGGGACCAGGCAGAGCAGGATCTGTCGGCCGCACAAGATAAGTGAATCCTCAAAGGTTTGTACGCTCGGTGTTGCCTGAACAAGTTACGGAAAGAACAATAAGTGGGGTAAAGGCTCTGCTTTTGGTGGGCTGGATTGAGGGCATGTGAATATTCCGTGTTTGTAAGAAGTGATTGTGTTTTTAAGAAGAGGTTTTGTCTTTAAGAAGAGGTGTGGGAACGGGGCTCTTACCTGCTCAGGGGTTTCTGATAGAAGTTGCTACCTAATGATTTTTTTTTTAAAAAAGAAAGCGGTAGCAGCAAGTGGGCATCTGCTCATCATGACTCATAACTTAAAAAAGAAACCCGCAGCACCAGAGCACTGTTTTCTCTACAAAAACTCAGTCATTACATGCAATGTGTTTATTTTGTACTGAACCATCGCTTAAAATCCTAGTTGCAGAAGCAAAACGGGGATTACTTTTTAGATATAGTTTGTGTTTTGTACAAGAGAGGAGCCTTCGTCCTGCAAACAGTACTTACTCCAGTGAACTCGAGATGTTTTCTTTGCGTGGCATCTCTGTCTGCACAAATACATTGATTTTAATTGGGAATCCATGGAAATCTATCTTGGGTGGCTCTTTATGCAGGTCATGAGGATAATGACTTAAGAGTTAGCAGGTACTAGCGTCAGTTGTTAATTGTTACATTCGTTTTGTTTCACACTAGTGAAAACTGCTTTTCTGCTCTACTGGGAGTACTGGGTTACAGATGTTGCAGAGCAAGGACCTTGTACTGCAACAACAGCTAGAAACAAAAAAACTCTTCAGTGCCCATGTCTGTATTAGCAAAGTTCAATGAGACAGATCTCGTTTTCCATCACTGACAAGTACTGAAGCTGCATTAACAGTCTGAAATAAATTAGATCTTTGAATCTGAAAGAAGTTAAAACAGTGCTCTAATATATTTGATAAAATATAAGCAGGAGTAATTTTTAAATGCAACCCTACTAGTATAGTCTTTCCATGAGCGCTGATCCTGTGTAACATATAAACGGTTTAGTCAGAATGTAATAATAAAGCATCACATTAAAAATTAATTAACGTGACAGCATTGTTTTATTTTCTTGCTTAGATAGCAGCTGTCACTATCTATTAAATTTAGAATTGCTAGATAGTGCTAAAGCTGTTCTGCAGAACATAAATAGCTTGAGAAAGATGTTCATGTTTAGTATAAAATTAGTCTTGGTTTTGAAATGTGCATCTATCAGCTGTTGTTATTTGCTCTCTGAATGAATGAACTTGCTAAGTGGCTGAAATATGTTAATGTATTTTGAGTCCATGCAATGCCATGCATAATGATTTTATGCTTGATTTCTGAAGTAGCAACAGTTCTGCATGGCAACAAGGATTTTGGGAGTACAAGTTGTCAGGTATATTTGCAGTCAGGATTACTCTGTGGACTCGACAGCCGGATAAGTAAATGGGGATCTCTGGCAAATCTTATATTCTGGTGTAATCTTGTTATGTATGATGGTGGTATTAGAGAATATTAGAGAGGTGATCAGCCAGTTTCCAGAGATGGAAGGGAATATGGTTTTGGTTTAATCCAATAACTGTCCTCCATGAATCAGCTTCAGAAGAGGGTGCTGCAAGACGTTAGTTATTGTCTGTTCATTCTCTGTCCTTCTCCATAGTTGCCACAAGTGTGTGGTTTGTCCTTTGCCATATTTATTTGTTTTCCTAGCTCTTCCACCCCCTGGTGTCTGCTTCGGCTGCCATAGGGTATCATCATTGCTCAACCTAAGAAAAATTAAGATAAACTTTACAGTCCTTAATCCCCATTTTTTTTTTCTGTTACATATCTCTGGCAGTTTCATTGTTTGGTGGAAGTTACTGTGTTATCTATGCCATAGATCCCCATTTAAGTTCAGAGATATGGTGGTGCAATGAGTATGAGGCACATTAAAGAGTTCTGGCCCAGAAAACTTATAATTATTATTGAAGCCTCTTAACTTTGATTGGTTTAACTCCATACACTTGAGTGTGGACAAAGTTACTCCAACTGAAGGCTTTTTGGCAGCTTGGTCTCCATTGTTTAGAAAAGAGTTTAAGCAAAAATAAAGAGAAACCACTCGGGTAAGAGTGGTTAAGAGCAGCACATTTGGTTATTAATTTGGGTCTCATCTACTGCCTGATGCTGTATCACCAACTGCGAACAGGCAGGCGTGGGAGGTCAGGCTCCCCTGGCTGGTATTAGCTCAGGATGACTGGCTGCCATCACGTCTGGACAGTGGTGAGCTGAGTCTCTTAATCCTGTTTATCTCATTGTATAAAAGTACCATTACCGATCTTATGTTCACAGAGTGCGCATCTAGAGCAAGAGCTGCATGCGAGGGAAAGTAGTTGGCTCTAGGACTCAAACCTTTCCCATCCAGGTGGGCAGAGAGTTTGTCTCTGTGATTTAACCAACCCATTAGTGGTTTAGCCAGACAACAATAATTATGTTCTTTCTGTTTAGGAAACTGTGAGAGCCAGGGATAGTTTGGGTTTCTAGGAGAAGCAACTCTTTAGGGAAAGAAAGCCTGAGAGGCTTGGAAAGATCTCAGGTCATCACTGTGATTGTTTTCAATGTAGAAATGGACTGAGACACCCTGTCAGGGTGGCGCTTGTGGGAACACAGTCTGAGGCTGTAGAACTGGGCAGTAGCCAGTGAGGGTCCTACATCCAGAATTGTTCAGAGGTAACTTAAGTATGATACAGATAATTGCTTCTTTTCCACCTCCTTTCATTTCTCCTGCATGTTCTTACAGGCTCTGCAACTTTGCCTGTTTTGGATTTGGTAATTAAAGTTATGTATTTGCATTTAACTTAACCATGACTTTTATTAAGGGAGATCACAGGGGAACTGATTGTACCATCAAGCATGCTGTTCCTCTGGAAGGGTGGTCCTAAAAGTTGCATCACTTGACATACTGGGGTGATCAGACCCTTTGGTATGTGTTCTGCAGGACATTTGAGGGATAATAAAACATTCCCATTTTGGTTCTTAAGACTGTTTATGCGAGTTTGTGAGAGAGAGAGGCAAACACTGGTTACCTCAAAAGCTCTGTGGCATGTACAGAGCTAGTGGGAGGAATGTTTGGACCAGAGAGATCCCAGAAGAGCACTTAATGGACATGTTCTGAGGGCATTTTCCCATTTCTTTAGAAGAAAAATATTTAGTTGTATTCATTAAAACAAAAACCCCTACCTCTGCTTCTGGAAGCACACAGAAGTTTTATGGGAATAAGTTATCCACATGTGTGGCTTTGCACATAAATAAACAGCCATTATTTTTAATGCAGTGTGTGTGCCTGGAATAATACGGCAAGAAAGAAGGATTTTACCCTTAGAAATGCACAGTTCTGAAGATTTAAGACAGGGGAGCTGTCAAGTAAGCACTAACCCAAACAATACATGGGCTGAATGAAAATTTGGCATCTAGCTTCATGTGTGTCTCCCACTCCAAATATTTAGCAAATAGCCTAGTTGAGAAGAAGTCTGTAAGGAGTCATTTGAGGGACAAGTAAGAAAGGACATGTCAGCAAGATGTCTCAAAGACAATGAGCGAAAGAGTCTCAGAAAATTGTGGCTGTATAAATCCTCAGGGATGAGGTTTGGGTGCAGTGTTACAGAGGATGTAGAAGTAAATTAGAACAAAAAAGGGGAGTAGGAAGCACTAAAAGTCTGCACAGGCCTTTCAAAGTGAAGGTGCAGAGTCTTGGTCCATGTGATGGTGATTGCCAACTGTTTCACGGCAAAATTTATTGTAACTGTGTGACTCTTACATATGCCTGCATCTGAAATTTTTCTTGGTGAAGGTAACATCTGTATGATTCTGTTTGTTTATTCCAGGTATACAGGTGGGATGACCACTCTAGTCTTGTTCTTCAGAGCCTCAATGAGCAGAGGCACCGAGGCCTCTTCTGTGACATTGTCCTTGTGGTGGATGAGCAGAGAGTCCCGGCTCATCGGAATCTTCTTGCTGTTTGCAGTGACTACTTCAACTCAATGTTCACCATCGGTATGCGAGAAGCCCACCAAAAAGAGGTTGAGCTTTTTGGAGCCTCTTATATTGGTCTGAAAGCTGTGGTGGATTTCCTTTATGGCAGTGAGCTGTCTTTAGATGGGGGCAATATCGATTATGTGCTTGAAACAGCTCACCTGCTGCAGATCTGGAAGGTGGTCGATTTCTGTTGTGAGTATCTGGAGAATGAAGTCAGTGAGGAGAACTATTTGTATCTGCAGGAGCTAGCCTCGATTTACAACCTGAAGCGCCTTGACTCCTACATTGATTCTTTCATCTTGCAGAACTTTGGCACGCTGTCTTTCACCCCAGACTTCCTGCAGAACATTTCCTTGCAGAAGTTATGCCAATACCTGGACAGCAGCAACGTGCAGCAGGAGTGTGAGCACGACCTGCTGCAGGCCGCCTTGCAGTGGCTTACCCAGTACCCAGAAAGAGAGAATGAGGCTTATCGGGTTCTGGATAACATACATTTTCCCTTGATACCCAAAAGTGATCTCCTCCATCGAGTCAAGCCTGCTGTCTGCTCTCTTCTTCCCAAAGAAGCAAACTGTGAGGGGTTCATAGAGGAAGCGGTGAACTATCATAATAATGTCACAGCTCAGCCAGTGCTGCAAAACAAACGGACAGCCCTGCGGACCTGTGAGGAAAGGCTCCTCTTTGTGGGTGGGGAGGTTTCTGAGCGGTGCCTGGAACTGAGCGATGATACCTGCTTCTTGGACACCAGAAAGGGGCAGTGGGTAGCAGAAACCCCTCTCCCAGCCAGACGAAGTCACCACTGTGTTGCAGTCTTGGGAGGCTTCATCTTCATAGCTGGAGGCAGCTTTTCAAGAGACAATGGAGGGGATGCAGCTTCCAATCTCCTATATAGGTATGATCCCCGCTGTAACCAGTGGATAAAGGTGAGACTTAAGCTGTATTATTTCTGTTTAAAGTCCTTAATGTTTAGAGTATTTTCTTCTCTTTGGTGGAAGGACAGGGCTCATTAGACTAACCAACGTAGCAACTCTTGCAAATGGAAAGTGGAGTTGAAAAAGCAGCTACTTGAGTCCTTTGTGGGAATGCTTATGTTATGCACAGCAAAAGAGTTCGGGGCAGATTTTCAGCTTCAGTTGGGAACTAGACATATCATCTGTGAAATTCCTGGTCAGCATCCACCTGCAACTCTTTAGATCACTTTTGAGAATAATGTTAGAATGGATTTAGGAACACAATTACATAGTTGATCTTTCTCAAGCAGCAGCACATACAAATAAATAAAAAATGGATCTGATATTAAAAGAAAATAACTCTAGCATTTGTTGAATCTCTCTGTGCTAAATGTCACTTAGGACAAGCTGTTTACTTCCAGTCCTGCTGTAAAACCCTGCAGCCAGTGCAGGACCTATAAAATTTTGTGCTGTTCCCATAGTTTGAACCAGTTGTCCTGAGTGGTTCAGTTGTGTTGCTGAGTGATTTCAATTTAGGTTTCTTGCAGAGTTTTGGAAGGAGGTCATATAACGCAAACCATTATAAGGTGACCTATCCCTTAGATCCTTTTTGTAGAGTGCTAGTACACTACTACAGAAAAACAAAAATATTTATGAATATAATAGATGAAAACCTGTTGCTCTCCTTTCAAATAAACAGGAAGAAGCAAAATCTGTCCTGACATGAATATATATTCAGTCAGCTGGCTTACCAGATGTTTGAGGATGTCAGCCTGTTGCGTTTTTTTCACAGGTCGCCTCCATGAGACAACGCCGTGTAGATTTCTACCTGGGAGCTATTGCTGACATGCTGGTAGCGGTTGGTGGCAGGAATGAAAATGGGGCACTTTCTTCAGTGGAGACTTACAGCCCTCAGAAGGATTCATGGTCGTACATAGCCGGCTTACCAAGGTAATAGAGATGTTTGGAAAGATATCTCATGTCTGAAGAATGGTAGTAGAGAGAGGTTGTGTGACTTCAGTTGAGGAGTGGATATCCCTAGAAGGGAGGCAAAACATGGTATCAGCAAGTAACAAACCCTATCAGCATTTGGCATTTGAACAACCATCTCTCCCAGGCAATATGTCAGCGTGAATGATTTTAATTTTTTGTCCTGAGAGATGTGAAGGATGTGAGGAAAAGCCCTTGTAATTTCATTCTACAATTCTTAAAATGTTTTTCCTGAGGTCACTTGGAATCGGGTCTTTTCAGAGGCACTGTTTCAATCTTGGTCAGAGACCTTACTTTGTCTCCATGTTGTGATTATTTTCTTTGCAAAGTGTTTCTCTTTATTTGACTGCTCAGGCTGGCTGTTGCAGATAAACCACGTTTACCTGTATTGCAAATACAGATAATCCCAGGCACATGTGGTTTCTCTTTCTCTCAGTCCAAGTTAAAACTTGGCTGCTCTGTCTTTCAGAAGCTTTAATACTGCAGCACATGGCATTGCTCCTATCTTGAATCAATGTTTGAGCAATTATTTCATTAAGAATGGCCCGGTAGCATTTAATTTGCAAACAGTTTTTCAGAGTTAGCAATATTTCATGTTCATGGAAATTACAGGAGTAACATACAAATGGTGTTCTCATGATGTCCAAAACCTGCAACTTCAGCAGCAGTGCTTGCTTTCTTAGTGGCAGCACGAAAATGATACTTGCAATTTGATTTGAGAGTTCAGTTTTTTCTCCCCTTATTCCCTTAGCTGCAGAGCCATAGGCAGCCAGTGAAGGCACAGAAGCCTGTTGCCCAATTCTATTTTGGGCAGGTGCTGCAATGCGAGTCTGAGCCAGTCTAACAGCTGGGCTTAAGTGCTCTTCAGAAGCAGGATGCTTTTTTTCTGTTTGATTTTTGCTTACATCAACAGATGTAGCAGTTGAAGCTAAACACCACAATCTTTCCTGGTAAGCTGTGTTTGAGAGTGTCTTCAGTTCCTAAGCCCTTCTGTTAATTGGAATGACCTGTGAGATCTCAGTAACAGCTCCGAGAAATTGTAGCAAAGGGTGGGTTTTTGCCTTTATTTTAAACATTTCTCGAAGAAACGTAGCTGTGACCTGGCTGCCTTGTATGATGTTAAAAAGCTTCTTGCCTTAGAACAGGTATGGATATGTTTTTCCCAACGTGTAAGTGGTCTAGGGGAAGCTTACACACTGCAAGCCATCTGAAAAGGAGCAGTTTTTCTGTGTGTTCCTACTGCTACCGATGTGTTGACTTCGAGAATTTTTCAGATGCAGCATTTAAAAGTGAATCTTGACATGGGAGGGTGTTAAATTTTTTTATTGTTTGCCTTGCTCAGCCACTTGCACCAGGCAAAAGTCTCCCTGTGGGTCAGACCCCACTTAAATGGACTGATATAATTTAGGTTGCTAAAATGCAGCGTCAGGCTATAATGGAGTGACTACTGAAGTTATTACTGCATCCCAAATAAAGAGTTCTGCATCCTCTCCTCCTGTCTGCTTTACCTTGCTTGTCCCATGCGAACTGTCCCTTGTGCCAGCCCAGATATTTGTGCAGCTGCATAGTGAACTAGATAGTTTCCCACGGTAGCTGCTCTCTTGCACTTTAATGTGTCTTCAGTTAGATCTTAATGGACACAGTACCTTCAGATTTTCTGTCTTTTCAGCTCTCTTTCTTTTTTTGGAGAACTGTTGTGTTGCCTATTTATTGTTTGCAACAACCATTTTCCGGCACAGAAGGAATAAAGTTAGAAGAGCTTTATGCAGATTGCAAAAGGCAAAAATGGGCACAGAGGTGAACAACAGGAAGAAACTTTTCTGACTGTGGGGACAAATGCGCATGACTTGTGTTCAGAGAGAGATGTGGCTCTGGCAGGTGTTTATGGCTGCTGGAAGGAATCTGGGCAGTCCTTTCCTGATGTACTTCAGATGGATTTGCTGATGGTGGAGAGAAGTTGAGAGATAAATTTGTGTTCCATTCAAGACTAGAAGAAAGCATGGTTGTTACTTTTTCCAGTGTATCCCTATCTTCCCTTCAGCACATCCTTCTGATCTGGTTTTCTCTCCACCGTATGCTTCTGTTCCTCAAACTGATTTTAGTTATTACTTTTATCCAAATAACATCTTCCCCAGCCTTATTCTAGCAATGATTGTTTTGTCCTCATGTAGAGGAAATCAGAATTTCCAATCCTCTGCTTCCTGATTGCCTGATCAGGCACCGTGTCCCAACATATCTGCCTTGTTTTCCACATTTTTCTGTCTTCTTCCCTCTGAAGAGAAAGCACATAGATTTTCTGGTCCTCTTGGATGCATGGCTGCCAGAATTAGGCCCCCTGTTCACAGCTCTGGTCTTGTTTCTTACTGCTCTAAGCCAGCAAGTGCCTGGAAGGCTATTCCCTGGAGTGATAGGTGCATGCTTAGGTCGTTCTGGGGTGTAGGCTTGTGTAGTTTCATTTGAGCTGTGTGGGGTTGGACTCTCAGAGTTATTTTTTAACACTTCTGCTCTGAACATGCAGAAAATGGCTGTATTGTTTTTATTCCTAAGGGTTATAGCTTGCCATGTGTGTAGAGATTTTCAGGGGAAAGGCAGTGGTGGTGTCCTTAAATACCCGTGCCTTCTGTCTGCTGCCAAATGCTGTGTCCATCTTGCTGTACAACAAGCACAGTCACGCTCCTCTAAGGAAGCTCTTCTTTATCTCTTCTTCCCTCCCACCCCCTTCCCATCCCAGTGTGGTCAAAACAGCACGTCATTTTCCCTAACCAGTTTCATGGAAGGAGCTGAGCTGTTTTGACTGAAATAATGCTGTCTTGCTGGAGAAGGAAGCATATCGTTTTGAGGCAGATGCTTAATGTGGAAAACTTAAGCCAAACTGTCTAAAGGGTGGCTCTGGTCCAAGTTTGCTACAAGTGAATTTTGCCTGACTCTCATTAGGATCCTTCGTTGTGGGATACCTTTCCCATTCTTCAGAGAGGTCCTGTGCTTTTTTTCACCATTTTCCCAGGCTCCTGGGAGCAGTCGCTGCCATAGTTTCTAGCCCAGAAGGGATCAGCAGTGGCTGACAAGGTTGGCAGAGCAGAAGTTGGTGCAGTGTGTTCTCACCTTGAATAGACCATGAAAAAGTCTGCTGCAGACAACAGTGAAATTAATTGAGTGGCCCTAGGTTAAAGTTTGGCAGAAGAAATGAAGGCAGTTGTATGGGGAAATGTGTTGGAACAGGTTAATGAATGATGGTATCTGCTCTACCAGTTGTGTCATGAATAATCTCACAGGCCTGCAACAGGTGGACACTGAGATTCACAGCAACCACAGCTCACCTGGACTTTGGTTGGACTAGGGGATTCCCAGAACTTTATTAAGTTAGGTCAAGTGTTTTTCTGTTTAAGAAAATAAATGGTAGATTTTCTAGCATTTACTGAGTAGTGTTACTGTGTCAGAAGTTGTAAGTTTGCAGCAGTGTATCTAGGTAGGTTATTCAAAATTGGCAGCAGGCTTTAGCAGATGTTCTGAATTGAAACTTCATTCTCCTTAATGCCTCTAACTTTTTCTGGCCACTCTAATAGCTAATGCTGCCAAAATGCTTGAAGCTTTCTGTTGTCTGGGTCCTCTGTATTGAAGTGTCCTGATCTGTTGCATATTTAGCAGTGCCCCCATTTAAACCCCAGAACTTGCAGAAAGGATTCTTATTGATTGTGTTTAATTTGTGCATTGCATTTCATCCAGTTTTTGATTAATGTGAAGAAAGGTACGTGCAATTTTGAGTGAGCTCTTCAGAAGTCAGGCAAATTGAAACACCTCTAGTGTGTTTCAATGGGTAATCTCCCTCCATTGGAAAATAACAAATTGATGGTTGATTTGATGCTTCAGATATGATTGCCTCTTTCAAATTACTCTTGCAGCTATTGCTGTTAGCTACGCGTGCCCTTTGACCAAAGAAAAGAGAAAAGCATCAGTGTTTTCTTCTGTAGTTGTCTGCTTGCATGTGCTTGAAAGAAAATATCTATTGCTTGCATACCTGTAGAGAATTCCATTTTTCAGTTTGCGTAGGGAAACATTTAACCTACTTCTCTGAAAGTCACTGAAATTCTTCTGAACTTAGTCTTTTTTTTTTTCCTTCTGAACTGTAGTGTGATTGCTGTCAGCAGTACAAAAAACCCAGGCTTTGTGTTGGATTCAATGTCCTTGCACTCTTCTCCTTCTGACTCCTCAAAAACTGTTAACTGGCACTACTTTCACAGTGGAGTGCACTTCACTTCCTCCAGGTAGCTTGCTGGTTAGATGTGGGTTTAAAATCAAGTGCAATTTCAGAAAGGAAATGAATTCAAGTGTCCATCCTACTTCCAAGATAGGTAGTCTATGTTTTAAGACCCATTCCTGTGTATACAGAGAAGCAGTCACTCTAGCAACCAGACTGGGTGCTGCTGGAGGCATACACTCCCAGTTCCTGTCCATAACAGACCATAAACAAGGTAAACCAGCATCTGTATACACTACACCTTCCATAGCATTTCTGGCAGGCGCAAAAGCTGGAGTGCATGTGCTTGGGATATTTAGTATCAAACAGAAATACTGTACATGTTTTATGTGTTTCCATGGTTAAACAGATTGTGATCTGTGGAATTATTGAGTTACTTTTTTGGATATAGTCTCATAACTGTGCCTTAGCCCTCTTTTCCTTCCTTCTTTCTTTTTTCTGGGTGCTTAAAAGGTACAGTACTGCAGTTATTTCTTCAACATCTCCAGGGATGGTGCTGCAGCCCTTACAGCTGCGAGGTCTGTCTTAGCCACTCGGCATTCTTAGGCCAAGTGTGTCAAGAATCCTTCTGTTTCTTGGGGCAGGAGCCTGTTAAAATATCTGATTCAGACGCTGGTCAGAAGCTTCATTAGGCATCTAGATTAATAAACATCTTTAGCTTTTCTCTGAAGTATTGTGCTTTCAGGGTAAATGTGGGTTTTCTTTTCTATTTTACCTTTTCCCTTGGCACAAAAGTGCTTGGCATTTAAGTATGTGGAAGAAGTTAAGATACCATTTGTGAGCTGAGGCAAACTATTACCATGCAAAATAAAAGCAACTCAAGGTTTTGTCTGCATTGCGTTTTGAGCGTGTTCAAGCATGGTTCAAAAGCATTCCAAGCTAAAGTAATGTTAACATAGGTTTGTCTGCCATAGAGGCTGAGTTGTCTTGAGTCCTTGACTGCAAAGGATGGTAGCAGAGGCTCATGAGTGCAGCATGATGACTATCTTGCTCTGTAGCCCTATGGGTATTAAATTGATTGGGCTCTTTGTAGAGGTGTGAAAGGCAGTTTGCTGTGGCTGGTGCTGCAGCTGCACCTTTAGACACCCCCCTGAGAAAAGAAAAAAAAAGGCATGTGCAGGAAGGGTATGTTCAAAGAAGCCGAGGCTGTCCCTCACCTTAGCATCCCACTTCAAAGAGCTCAAAAGGGTTTGGTCAGAAATATCCTAGTGTGAACTTAAGAACAGCCTCAAGAATTAGGCTTGTAGTGGCTTTATTATAGCTGATCAAAGGGGTTTCCTCTGTGCCCTGTGGAAGCAGCATGCCTGATGTTGGTTTCTGTTACCTCATTTTGACTTATTTCAAATGTGGACTCCTATCTGTGATTGACTGAGCCCTGTTGCCTTGTCTGGGGTGACCAAAGAAGTTATTACCTGTATAGCAGAAGTGGTAGAGCAGATGAATATCTCATGAAAAGAATGCTACACGTGTCATGACTGCAAATAAACTGGCTGTCAACACTGGTGGGTAAGAATTGTGATTCATGATCCTTAAGCTGTGGAAGGCGAAGGCAGCAGTAATTTTCTTGTCCTATTTTATTGGTTAGTTTCTGCTGGTAAGTCTGAGAGGTATGGTTATTTCCTCTTTCTGTCATAGAAAACCCTTTCTGAGATGTGGATTTTTAACTCTTTGGCCCTCTCAGACTGATCCAACCCGAGCACTGGAGTGGGAAAATGGGAGTGAAGGCCATGCCAACTACAACAGGATGGGTTACCTCTGTTGTATGACACGCTGCAGGGGATGCCTTAGAAAGCAGCTGTCATACCTTAGGGCTCTGTAGTGACCAGTTAGGAAAAGGATGTCTTGAGAAGTGATTGTCGTACCTTAGCACTCTGCAGCACAGGGTGAAGTGGTATGAATAAGGAGATGTACTGGGTGATAACAGGACTAGGAATTCTTCTGTTTTCAGTTACTGTTTATTTTCTTTTTCAGTACCTGTCCTTGCCTAATGCTTGTGTTTCTTGATAAAATCCAGAAGTATGGAGTCAAATAATTGTTTTTGCCTGTCCTAGGTTTACCTATGGCCACGCTGGAACAGTCTACAAGGAATTTGTGTACATCTCAGGAGGACATGATTACCAAATCGGCCCCTATAGAAAAAACCTGCTGTGTTATGATTACCGCACAGATGTTTGGGAAGAGAAGAGGCCAATGATCACTGCCCGAGGGTGGCACAGCATGTGCACCTTACAAGACAACATCTACTCCATCGGTGGCAGTGATGATGACATAGAAACCATGGCTCGTTTTGACATTCTGAGTGTGGAGTCTTACAGCCCTCAATGTAACCAGTGGACCAGAGTTGCTCCTCTGTTGCAAGCGAACAGTGAGTCAGGGGTGGCAGTTTGGGAAGGCAAGATTTATATACTTGGAGGCTACAGCTGGGAAGAAACGGTCTTCTCCAAAACAGTCCAGGTTTATGATAAGGAGAAAAATAAGTGGTACAAGGGAACTGACTTACCCAAAGCAATTGCTGGTGTGTCTGCATGTGTCTGTGCATTGAAACCCAAAACAGAGGACAAAAAGAAAAAGACAAAAACAAAAAAACATCAAGATCGAGGAAGATGACTACTTCTGGATAACCATCTCTTGTCAGTGGACTCCAAAAGGACCTTGTATTGAATCATTTCTATCTAACATTGGTTTTTTTTTTCCTTTTTAAATGGGTGGGGAAAGGCATTTTTTGAAGCCTCATAAAATGTACAGTTGAATGTGGGTTTTGGATTAAGCTCATGTTTAAGGTGAAAAAAACAAAAGAAACCAAAAAACCCGCTCCTATTATATAAATGGTGATATGGCAAGAAAGGGTATGCTGCTCTTCTGAATGTTAAGGCTTAGTTTCTTACTGCTGTGGTTTATGGCATTTCCACATATATCGTATTATACTGACATCCTCAAAATAAGGTTGAACCTGTGGCTGAGATATCAAGGAGGAGGCAGAGTAGTGTATGTCTGGTTTGAAGTTACATAGCAGTTCAAAGGAGTTTAGAAGCAACTGCTAAGGAAAGCTGAAACACATCTTCAATGTATATCTTGATTTTTGTAATGCTAAATTTCATTCACAATACATTTTTCAGTTGTTAGTATCAGATTTCTGGAATACATGGGTGTTCAAAGAGAATATTGCTTTTGGTGAATGCAGGTCAGATCAGTCTGAAGAGCAAGTAACTCCACTGTACTCTTAAGACCGTACTGTGTGGCTAAAGTATAGGTAAGATTGACATGGGCTTGATTCCATAGCCCTGTGAACTTTGAAATCTGGAAAAGGTGAGATGACATTTGTTTCCTTTGTTGTGGCATTTCCCATATTTGAGCACAATAGCAAGTTTTTCTTGGGCTTTAAACACACCTCAGAATAAGGGAAAAAATCTATTGAAGAACTTAAAATATTTCAGAATTTGAATGGAAACCATACAACTTGCCTTGGGCTTCAAAGCAAATGGAACTGATAGAGCTCATTGCAAGTTTGGGGTTTGCTGAATGGGATAAAGGTGGGGAGAAAGGGCAGGAGGATCCTTCAGGTAAAGTTGGAATAAGATGTCCCTCCCCAGTCCTACCAGGCTGCAGAAGCTGGGATCCACTTCATTTAAACTCAAGCCTCACAATAGTCACAGCCAGTAGTCAGTGGAGCAGGAGCCCATACTGAACTTGTTTGCTGTCAAAAAGCTTATTAACCCAGGGTGATTAATTGTGGTTCAGTAATCCTGGAGAACACCAACTTGGGTTTTTTCCACCTGAGGTAATAGCTCACACTTTGGGGTTTTTTTCCAAGTTGAAATCTCTTCTCATGGAATTAGATTTTTCTGATGGATTTGGCAGGGACTTGAAGCCACAACTTACCATGCATGCAACCAAATGCCTTTCCCAGTGGGACAGAAGAAACCCAACATACACTAAAGGCAGTGTTTGGGATCCAGACGCTGGGGCTGAACTGAAACCCATCCATTACATCCTCTGTGTCACACTATCGTCTGCATACCAAGCAAAGAGATTTCTGACCCAAGTGTTAGTCCATCCTCTACAAACACAGCTGATTCTGCTGCAGATATTAAAATTCCCCGACTGTCTGGCCAGCTTTCAGGCATTCACCCTGGGGCATTTTACAAATGCACCTCTGATTTGCAAGAAGTCGATCACCAGCAATCTGATACAAGCGCTTCAGTTACTGTAATAATGCCAGGCCGCAGATTAACATTCCTCCTTCCCAAAATAAATTTTTACAAAGTTTTTAAAAACAACTTTTGTACTTTTTTATAACACATTTTGCTAACTCAGTCTCTTGTTTGCCATATATGATATGATTTATTACAGAAGTTCCTGCTCTGTAATTGTGACCCTGTTGTTGCCGTGAGGAACTCATCGTTTGGTGGATCTTTTAGTCTTTGTGTAGTTGGTTGATATGCGGTGCAGCTGTTGGAGCAGCATTGATGACATTCTCAGCATTGTCAGGCTGTCAGCTACAGTTGTGGTGATTGTACAGCCTCTTCCCCAAAAGCCCAGCTTGGCAGACCAGCTAATTCACATTCTTTATTTTGAGCTATTGGTAATCTGCTGAGGGGATTTCAAGGGCTTTGGTTTGAAGTTCTGCTGGGAACTGTCAATTGTTGCTGTTATTTCTTCCTTGGTCTTCCTTTCACATCTCCCTTATGCACTGTAACCAAGTATTTCATATTTGCCTCTTTTTTTTTTCCATCTGGTGTACATAAAGGTGATGTCCTGCTTCCTTACCCCCCCTTTTTCCCAACTATTTACCTCAGTCATTGGAAAACACTAAGAAAACATTTTTGCACTTAATTTCATTTGAAGCTCTTATAAATTAAAGAAGTCTTCAATATATTACAAGACCGTATTTGTGGGGAAAGATGTACCTCTGAATAAATTTCTGGAGTGCAAGGAAGTTACAGGTCTCTTCTTCAATGCTAAGAAAGGATTTAAAAAAAAATAGTTGAAATTACTTTTGTGAAACTCCTTGAGGTTTTTTGGTCTTTAAAAAAAAAAAAGCCTCAAGCGTTAGTATTTCATTTGTATTAATGGATTTGATTCCAGGCCTTTGTACACTGCATGAGGTAATGCTCTTTCTTTTTTGTTTTTAATCTTAAAAATAGCTAAATTGATAAAAGCAAACCAAACCAAACATTTTGGTTATGACAAACATTAATGAGTTGTTTGGGGTTTTTTTGTATCTGAAATCCTGGCTATGTTGACTGACAACTACTTCACTTCAGGGGACATTTTCATGTGTAAGTGTAGAACAAAATTTTCAGAGAATTCTTTTGGTTTTGTTAATGGGTTGCTTGTTACTATATCCCACCTTTTAATGTGTTTATGTATTGCATTAATGTCTGGAAACAATAAATCCAGTTTAGACTATTGTACTCATTAGAGTCTGATTTGTGTATTGATTTAATTGAGGTTTTCCATTTTGATAAATTGGAAAAAAGTTATTTTGCAATTATTTTTAGGTGGCATTGGTAATGACGGAAACATTGTAATAGGCAGAAGCTAAATGTAATAATACCAAGCAGAAATGTAATTTGTTTGACTAACCTACCTTTTCTGTATCGTGCTCCAAACCAGACCATCAGAAATTACTTCTCACATTTTTTGCAACTGTGACAAAAGACCAAATCTAGTTTATACAGTGGTTTTGAAGATGGTGTTTCATGGGGAGCAGATAGTTACAACCTCCTAACATTAATTTTAGTTGCATAGGCAGAATGTAACCCCAGTACTCATCGAAGTAAGTTTTATTTTTCCCAGTCCATTTATTGTCCCTTCAAAAACAGGGCGAGTATGGGACATCTCGCATGTTATTAGAGGTCACTGGGGTGCTGTACCTAGTGTGGCTGTAAGCATTTTTCTGTTATTAAAGGAACAAATCGTTATCATTTGCACCTACAAGACCCATGGCAGTAAGCATTGCTCAAAGCACAGTCTGGCAGAGTGCCCCTTGAATTTAGGATGATGTATTAAATGTGGCTTATCATCATTCAGGAAGTGTTAGTAGTCAGCACACAATGCTTGAAAAGAATTTAAACTCCCAGGTGCTGAATTGGTTTGGGAAATGGGTGTGCTGGAATCCTGCAAAAATGAAGGAGGGAAAATGTGTGACATGAGTAGATTTCTAGTTTGAATTTTGAGGCCAGAGCAGCCCTCTTGGTGAGCAATGAAGACTGGCAGAGAAAAGGTGTGCTGCCTGGAACACTGATGTTTGATAGCATAAATCCCTCAAGATACCCTGAGGAAAAATTACACTGTGGTGAGATGCTGTTGTTCTGATGGCTTGAGAAAGAAGCTGAAAATGTTTTGTTCTCGAGTTCAAATCTTGAAATCTTAAATTGAGAAAGAATGTGCCTAAGCGTGTCTTTCTCTGTAACAGAACAGCCACTTTCTTCCAAGTACTAGTGATTTTTTCTGTGCTGTGCTGGATAGAATATTCCTAAGCAACAGCAAAAAAAAAAAAGTGTCTCATGTCTAGAGAATTTAAAGAAATCCTTCAACCTTCATTAGTCTTCCTGGGAAGCAATTTAACTTGCAGAAATGAAGAGCAGGTTCTAATGGTGATTGTCCTTGCAGATACATATTAATGAAGCTCTGACGAGTGAGAATTATCTACAGGGAAAAAAAGCAGCAAGTGTGATGGGCTCTATATTATTTTATTTCAGGTTTTTGTAATATTTCAGTTCTCACAAATGTAATAATGAGTGAGAAGCTAATTACACCTTCATCACCTTACAGCTTTGAGTTGTCTGGCAGACTATGTCAGAGCAGATGAGTCCTCAGCCCAGATGAAGTTGCTCTGTCACTGTGCTGTGCAAGTAGGAGCACAGAGGAGCCCCAGCTACCTACAGTTTCCTTCTCCTTTCTGGTAACTCCACTACTATATGGGAGACACACAGCCCAGCAGCAGATTTGTTGACACCATATGCATTTTTTTAGCATCACACAGGCTCGCTCTGGAACTCAGAACAGCTATGGGAAAAAAATCACTGTTGTTTTTATCATGATGGTTTTGGTGACAGAACGCGAAAGGAAGGTGACATAGAGACTTGCAGGTTCTTTTGAGACGATCAATTACAGTAGCTATGGTGAGGCAGCTAGCTTAGGAGAAGTTTATTCAGCTCTGAGGACAGACAATCCTTTATTTCCATAGCCATGATCCTTATTTTGTTGTTGATCAATTACAAAATACTTAAGTCCCTAACCTGTTGTTAGGATCTTTACTCCATGAATCTTAAGAAGGGTGATACACAGAAGGATAAATACCGCACCACTTTTTGATGTCAGAAAGGCAACATGGTTTTGGGGAGCTATAATTCATGGCCACTGGCATAAAGGATAGAAGAAAATAAAACTGATTTGTGCAATGCAGCGAGCAGTAGTACAATAACAGAACACTAAAAATCACAGAAATGAATGGCAAGGCAGAACTAAGAGAGAAACTTGCCAGCAGGTAAGTTTCTTCAAAGCATGCTATTACAATAAAGCTTACAAAACTCACATTACAAAATACTATGGTAAAATGTTAATAGACTTTACCATGAAACTGTAATAAGACAGGGCAAAATTGAAGGTGTTTTAAACTAGCTGAACTATAAAGCAGTGATAATGTTTCTGCCCACGACACTTCTCATCATCAGCTACTGCTTTTAGTAGCAGTATCCGTATTTGAATTAACAGGTTTTCAGGTGGGAGGCACTGTGCTCATTTGTGTTTTCAGCCATTTGAAGAGGCAGCCTTTCCAGCAAAAGCAGTGAGTTTACTTAGGTGGTACTGTGTGCAAAAGGGAGTTTTGTCTTCAACCAGATGAGCTACATACAGGTTTTTACTCCATTATTTACCTTGTAAATTAGAATCCTGAGGCAAGAGGGGGATTCAGATGCTTGAAATGCTGTATGCAAAAAGCATATACATTTGTCTCCCTTTATTCTTTCTGTCTTTTAATATTAAAAGACCGTTTTCACTGTGCCTTAGGACAGAAGAGCAACACTTGCTAGAAACAGAAAAAAAGGCAGTGTCACCAGGGTGTGTCAACTAAAAGGACAGAAGCCAATGCACAAAATCATTTACTGTCATGAGCACACATTAAGTATTGCACTTCACAGAAGGAGATGGAAATGTCTTTATTGGAGAGAGGTGAATAGAATCTTCTTTTCTCAGCCAGTGAACTTCCTCTCTGAAAAGCCAAAGACATAAGCTTCTTTATTCCCTTCTCTTCAACAGTAATGTTTTCTCTAACCTTTACTCCTCAACCAAGGCTGACTTTTGCAGGATTCAGTAGTACGCTTAAGGAAAAAACAGAGTAAATTAAAATTGATTTAATGGATCCTTGCGTGTGGATTTCACTATTTGGTTGTCATAGAATCATAGAAGGGTTTGGGTTGGGTCTCTTCATAGACTGGGATCCCCTCAAAGCCCAGGATCCTCCAGAATCACTAGGTTGGGAAAGACCTACAGGATCATCAAGTCCAACTATTCCTATCACAAAACCATGTCCCTAAGCACCTCATCCACCCATCTTTTAAATACCCCCAGGGACGGCAACTCAAGCACCACCCTGGGCAGCCTGTTTCAGTGCCCAATGATCCCCTCACAGCCTGAGATCCCCTGAGCCCAGGATCTCCTCACAGCCTGGGTTCCCCTCACAGCCCCAAATCCCCTCAGCCCGGGGGTCGCCTCACAGCAACTCCCCCGCGCCAGACGACGCCCGCGGACCGAACCCGAAGTTTCTGGTCGCCCCTTCCCGCCCGGAGCCGCCCCGCTCCCCCCGCGGGCACCGCCCCCCCCCGGGGCCGCCTCT
>WAAB01016656.1:0-102032 GCA_013389865.1 Piaya cayana | reverse complement strand
GCAGGCGCAGAGTCTCTCCCTCGGCGCCCCGCCCGCGCCGCGCGCATGCGCCTTGCGCGCCGCCCGCCCGCCCGGCTGGTGCGTGCGAGAGAGAAGATGGCGGCGGCGGGGGCAGCGGCGTGAGGCGCGCGGGAGACGCCGAGCTCCCCAGGGACGCGGGGCGCCATGGCTGTGAACAGCGCCCAGGTACCGCCCGCACCCCGCGCCGGCGGCTGGGGGCGCGGAGGGGGCCGCGCGAGGGCGCCGGGAGCGGCGGGAGGGCCCGGCGCGGGGAGCGTGGCGGGCGCGAGTAGGCCCGGGGTGATTCTGCAGCCTCATTGAATCGCTCGGGGCGGCGGCTCCCGCGCTGTCCGCCGGGCCGGGCTCGTTCCCGCTGTCACGGCGGGAAGGACCGGCCTCCGCGGGGTGAATGGCGCTTTTCGGTGCCCCCCTGGGGGCGCGGGGATGGGTGGGAGAGGGTTGGTAGCCCGAGCTCGAAGTGGGGAAAGGCAGAAGCGAATCTGTAATGAGAAAGGGNATCCCGCCCCAACGCGCCGGGGTGCAAAGGGCTGAGTGTTGCAAGGCTCTCGGCGTGGGGATGCGGATTCCTCCTCTCCCACCTACTAAAGCAGCCGTAAGGTTTGTGCAGGGAGCGGGGAGGGGAAAAAAAAAAATCTGCTGTCGTGGTGTTTTTTCCCTGAGAGGTAAAAGCTCGATGGCTGCTCCGTCCTAGTGCGTGCTTCGAGCGAATGATTGAATGGGCGAGCTTCGCTATTTCCTTCCTGTAAGGTTTTTATCCCCCCAAAAAGCTTTAAAGCGAAGCCATCAGGGGCTGTCTGTGAGGCGCTGAGGTGTTTATTTGCAGAACTTCGTACGACTCTGGTTTTAGCAGATAATAGAGCTTAGGAAACTTTAATCATGTTAAATGACATGGTTTCTTAACTAAATTTTCCACGTAGTGGGAAAATGTTTTGCAAAATGTGTTTTAAGCAAGGTGATGCTTTATTCTGAATTCTGCGTATTTTTGTGAAAGGCAGTTAACACATGTAATAAAGTTGTGCACTAGGGGCACTGACAATGATTTTTCTGTAACAAAAAGCTTGCAGTCAATGAAAACTTACTATATTTCTTATATGGCTTGATTTGTTTATGTTTGAGACAAAAAGGGAGGCAGTTTTTTATCGTGGATGCTCTGAGGGAGATTGCAGTTTCTGGAGTTCATTCAAAATTTGAAATTGTTTTAAAATTTTGTATCTCCTAACTTTCCTTTTAAAGTGGAGGAAGCTCACTGGGTTTTGGACATTGTTTTTAATTCCCCAATGAGTAATAGTAAGAATGCAGCATATGAAAAAGGTTCAGGGTCTAACTTGCAAGCTGTTTTACTCATTGCTTTATCCTTCCTTCAGTACTAGACAGCAGTACGTGTGGTCTGTGTGGTAAGGCTGGGTTTTACGTTTCAGCTTCTGTTTTGATTTAGGAGATTGAAGGACATTTTTGTGTCTGTGAATTTGGTGTAGTTTGAAACAAACAAACAAACAAGTTCAGCTGATGATTTAATATGAAGCACTACATAGCTGTAATTAGAACTAGACTGTAAATTCATCCTTAACAGTAACTTGCACATAAACTATTTTAAATCACCCCCTTTATAGATAAAGGGAGGTATCTAGGTCTTGTGAGAATTAGTGCATAAATTTGTATAGAATTTGGAAGCAAATCTCTAGGACATCTTTCAGTTAATGCTTTGTTCATATAATTAAACACAGACATTTTTTGTGTTTTCTGTTTTTTTCCCCCCTAATGTAAACAGTTGATTTAAATGCTGTCTGGAATTTATGTGAATCCATATTCTAGAGCAATACAGTGCTATAATGCAGAGGTAAGGTAACTGATTTGGGATTTTTTATTTTGTTTTGATGGAGAACTTGAAAATAAGTTCAGAGTTGTAGTTTAAATTTTATTTTCGGATGGAGTATGGCAGATCAGTAGAAAAATCAGATTTGATAAAAGTTGTCTGTTCTGAGCAGAATGCTAAGCCATGTTATTTCGTCACTATGATTGTGTCATAATGCAGAGTCCTAGGCCAAAGTTCTTAGATTTTAGATTTTTGCTGTGTCTGTAATTTGAAGGTACCGTGATTGAAACTTTTTTTTTCTGTTACACAGTGGGGGGAAAAAAGTCTTCAAGAAAATCATGCTCTTTTAATAGCCAAAACGCATAATCAGTTTCCTGTCAAATAATGAATTCATGTAGTAGTGGGTAGAAATATTTCACCATTCAGTTTATATATTCTGACAAATGAATTGTGAAACGTGATTGTATCTTGCATTTTCAAAGGGGGGATTAATTTTGGATGGCCAGCTAGTCAATAAGCACATAAATATATGGTACCACAGTTTTGATACTGCTGGTTGTTTGTACCTCTGAATTCCATGTCATTATTTCATAATCACTTCATTAAATATTTAAGAGTCGCTGTCAGTTTCTGGGCATGTTCTGAGTATATTCAAAACCTGTAAGATTTTTTTTTAATTTAGGTGAGCTAGAAGTAAATCTGTTGTATTACTGCATGACACTACAGATGTTGAACTGATTTAGCATTGGGTATAGTTAAAATAGTTTGCCATCAAGGTCATCTGGAAATCTTCTTCAAAAAACCCAGACATTTTAAAAATTATTTCCCTGTTTGGAAAGAGTAGGAACTGTATAAACAGTTGATTTATCCACTTCTCATATTGTTTTTCATGTAAAGTATTAATACAAACGCATCATTTATAAATCTTGTGAAAACAAGTTAAACAGAAGAAAGGATACCATAGCAGAATGAATTATTTATGCTTATTTTGTTCTTTCACCATTACTGTGGTGTCAAATTAACTCGGTGCCATTTTAAATATGTACCGTATTTCCCAAAACCCCAGCTGAAGTGAAAACCAGTAGAGTTAGCATTCAGGAAAAGCTGAACAAGCTCATAAGCTGCTCATCCTCACCCAAGCCCGTGTCTGGCCTGGCAACCAGAATAACTGGAACTGGGAACATGGCATGCAATCCGACTCCCTGAAATACTGCACTGCAAACTGCCTCTTTTATGGCTGGCTTGGAGTGTTGCTCCCTGGCAGGGTGTAGTTTGATGTTCCCTTAAGCCAGTGCTGTTGCTGAAAGGGGGGGAAAAAGCAGCAGTCTGTTGGCATTTGTTCCGTGCAGTCTTTGCAGTTTATTGCCTGGTCTTTGTTGGTGACCTTGATTAGGAAATTGATCTGTCTCAAAAATAATCTTTAAAAAATGTTACATTGGTGAATGAATTTCTTGTGCTAGCTTGCTTGTGCCCATGCAGATGTCTGATGTTACAACGTGCTTACAGGCAGAAAGAAGAGTTTGGCAAGAGCGCAGTGTGGATTCTGTCTGTCAGGTTCCTGAAATTTGCTGAAAACTATGAGGGGCACCCTGCACACATGGTGAAAGGTGTCTATGGGTGGCTATTTTGTCCTACTTTCATTGATCAAAAGGGGCTGAGTTGGTCTTTAGACTAGAGCTTTTGCTAATGGAGCGAGTGGTAGTTCTAGGTTTCCATGGTCTTGGGAATTTAGGCTGCAGCTGAAGCTGTGAGTTTAGGTAGCCAGGAGATATCATTTGTCTTCTAAAATGTGAATGGTGAATCCGTGCAGTGGTACAGTGGGTGAATGTGGATTGATTAACTTAAGAAAGAAGGACAAGAAAACTGACATAGAACTTAAATTTGGAACTGTAGCAGCATGCAAATGATGGAATAAACCCCACAGTTTTTGTGAATCACTGCTATTTATTCTGTGCAGTTTAGACTATAGCACCAATTCAGAGATGTTTTAGAATGATCCAACCGTTTACCTGTTGGGTAATCCAATTTTTTTAGGTAGTTGCTTAGACACACTGCTTTTTTAATTCATGTAGTTGTTAAAATACTTGGAAAGTTAAGTGGGGTTTTGTTTATAGGTAAACTAAGCAGTCTGATTTCTGTGTAGTGATATACATGCAACATGCTGTGTCGTACAAAACAGCCAAATCTGTTGTAATAGAAGTTGCTGGCCTTGGGCCATTGGATTATAGTCATTTGTCACTCTAATGCCATTTCAGCAATGTAGATGTTCATTTCCAAAGAATTAAACATGCTAGAACTGCGGTTTTCCTTTTTGATGGAAGTGTTTTATGTGTGATCATTAAACATACAACTGGGGATTATGGAACAAAGGCTTATACTTCATGGTGAAAAAATGTGTACGTGTGTCTCTGTGGTTGTGTGTGTGTATATATACACACAGGGACACCCCATAGTGGTGTAGTTTGATTAAAAATGGGATTCTAAGCCCTACTTTTATTTTATGAAATTGTAAGGTATGTGTTTGAATACTTGAACCACATAGTCTTAATGGTGCCCTATTGATTATTTTTAAAACACATTAGAGGATTTTGTTAGATTAGCGCTTATGTTGATATATTCATTAAGACTCTAATAGAGTAAAACTTTGAAGTGTATTGGTCTTTTTTGTATTTGACTCTAATAACACTTTAATTGCAGATGTTCTTGATCTTTTAAATGCAAGAACTTTTCCACCCTGTTTGACAGCGTAATATTTATTGATCTTTGGTGTGTGCTACAAGGTCTGTTTTTCTTCACCCGTGGTTAGGCAGGAGATAGCCTAAATTGCAGTAGCCCACAGAAAGTATTTGTGTAAGGGTTTTTTAAATTATACACCTTATGGAAAGCATGTGTTTAATGTAAAATTAAGAAGGCCTTCTTGAGATCCTTCTTGAGATCGCAAATGTCAGTGCCATACAAACTGAAGAAGTCTTGCAGAAGTGCATTCTGGAATTTTGCTGTTTATGTTTTATGTGCATTTGCATTGTGTATGGGAGTTTTTAAAGAAGCATTTTATGTTATTTGCATTGAAATTATAGTAGGGAAGAAGGGAATATGGATCAGCTTCCATTGAATGTAATGTTAACACAAATTAGAAAATCACTCAAGTTCTGTACATTTACATTGCTAAAAAGGTAACCCCCCTGATTTATGTTTGGCTTTGACGTGGAAGAGAAAAATGCCCTATCTGTAAGAAACTGTGAAGTCATACATCTAAAAGGTGTGTGAGAAGATGCTTTTAAAAAAAACATACAAGAAAGTAGGTTTTCTTCAAAGAATTCTATGTATGAAAGATTTCTCTCTGTTCTGTTTGAATCAACCTGAAGAGACTAGCAGAAATAGGAGGGCTATACTCCCTCGGTGCAACAGTTATGTTTTTTTCATACAACATTTAGAGCCTGCTGTAGTGATTCACGGGTTCCTGCCTCATTTTTCCCCATGAATGTTGCAGGCTGGCAATGGGTTTACCAGTGTAACTTAAGCTACAGAAGTTGTATATCATTCATTTAAAGAAGAGAGGGCTTTTGTCTTGAAACTGTTTTGTCTTGTTGAGTGGGATTCTTTCCTCGATGCTGTAGCAACATGTTACCAGTAGTGGTTCTTAGTGTCAAACCAGCCTTCTCATTTTCATGAGTAATTAACAGCTTTGCCATGTGCATGTACCTATCTGAGTGGGAACATGCATATTATTTGCATTTTAGCCTGTGTTGCAAAACCATAAATATGTGTTTTAAGTTGTCTGAAGTTCACGATTTAAAAGCATAGAAAACTAGAATGCATGTGTGATTATGGGGTATCGTATGACAAGAGGAACTTTAGATGTGCTGCCTTTAATTCTGTGAACATATCAAGACTTCGGATGCTGTGCATGGTATCAAACCACAGCTATTCTCACTCCTGGTTGTCTGGTGAAGCAGAGTTCCTGCTGCACGTGGCTCTCATTTGAGCAGGCTGCATGTAAGATTTAAAGAGGGAGATGAATTAAAAGCTAACCACCTTTACAAGGTGGGAGTTAAAGAAATTACTCTGACAGGCAAAAGGGAGAGATAAGGGGCAAGATATTGATAATCTCCTTTCAGTTGTGCAAGCATGGATGGAGAGGGGGATGGAAAAAGTTCAGTTGTGTAGTTTAATTGTAGCAACAGGCAATTACATTAATTATATTCAAATAATGGTTTTGGGTGATGCTACTTAGGAGCATATTTGCTTAAAAATGATGCTATGCCAGTACATAATATTGGATGGTCTTGTAATTTTAGATATGAGTAGGTATGATAACAGGAGAGGGAAATAAAGCAGGGAGAAAAAGTAACTGCCAGCACAAGTTGCAACTGAATTTCAAGAATAATCAAGTTCTCTTGAGTTCCACTCAACTTCAGTCTATCCATTATATCATATGCTCTCTAGTAATAGCTGGCTGCTACCAAAGAAAGTAAGAAATAGTGCTATAATATACTTAAGGCATAGTACACTTCACTTTCTGATCCTTTGCTCTTTTTGGGGTACAAAACCAAAGCTGCCAATGTTTGAAGATTTCTGTGGAGCACTGTAGTTAATTGATACAAAGTTGGAGAAAAGCCGAAGACAGCTTATTTAGGCAATTCCCAATACTCATTTCTTGAAATTATCATCCTGGCATTCCAAGCGACAGAAAAATATAAATGCAGCAGAAGGAGTAATCAGCTTTCAGAGCAGAAGAAATAATGCTGTTGAGTTTGCTCATGCCGGCAGGTTTGCATTGTCAGCCTTTTGAACTTTACCTTTGTTCAAGTGCGCAGCACTGAATTGTAGTAGTCACTCTTGTTGCTGTGAGTCAAAACAACTGTAAATACCAGAGGCTGGAATGCGGTGTTTCTGATGTGGCCAAAGACACTGCATTTCCTTAACTGGGGAGGATGAAGGCAGTGGACCTGTATTACATTTAGTACTAATGGTGGTTGCATAAAGGCCATTATGGTTTTCTGCTTTGGTGTAATTGCATCCTTAAAATAGAGCTTTCCTGAGTTTTCATCAATGTTTGCTCTTGGAACTATGCGTCAGGGCTGTAGTGAACACATTTTTTCCCCTTTGCTTTGTGCAGCCGCTAGCAGTGATGGTACTGTGATCACAAGTCACAGTGGGTTAGAGGGATCTCTCATTCCCAGAAGCAGTGCTTGATTGTGTGTTGAGCTGTGTAGTATGTGCAGTATTTTCATGGGAGTATGACTTTATAGTTAGTCAGAATTCTTCATGGGTTTTTTCAAGCCAAAAGTCTTAAGACTGAGCTAAGGAATAAGGTAATTTTATAGCTCTTTGGTTTGTATACTAAGTTTTATGTGTTTGTTCTTCAAATATATTTATTCAATGACAGCTTAAAAAGAAAAAATTCTAGTAATTAGTGTACAACTGTTCATTAGATTCTTTTTGAAGGTCAGCTCCAAATATAAGTGTCCAGAACATCCAGGGTGTTCACTGAGTAACAATCAGAGGTAGAGGTTACAATATTCAATAATGGCAGAAGTCACTAATTTGAAACTTAGTTCAGTTTGTATTTTCTGTCTTACTTCAAAACAGCCTTTTTGAATGATACTGTGAGTGACTTATCATGTTTACCAAATGTTTTCATGATTTATAAGATTTTTTTAATTGGATTTGGGACCAGAGGAGGCAATGTACAGCCACACGAGAAGCATGTTCTTTCAAAAGCTGCTTAGATTTGTGTTATTTGAAAGTAGATTCTAAATTCAGAATACCCAGACTATAATGTAAGGATGTGGTTTCATCATTGTTGCTTAACCTTGTCAGCACTGGTGATTAGATGGCAGTTAGCTAAATATTTACATCGGATCCCCTAAAGTGCTCTGGCTCCTTTGCACTGCAGAAGGATGAGGGAGAAGATGGAAGCTGTTCATCGAGGTGAGGAGTGTGAGCAGGGACGCTGCAGGCAGCAGCTGCTTCTGTCTCAGCCCTGCAGTGAGTCAGCTGAAGAGCTGGTGCCTGTGTGGTGTTGTCTGCTCTGTGTATCAGTATTCTCCTTGTAGGGGTCTGGATCTGCAGGCCAAGGAAGTGGTAACTCCTACTCCTTTGTGATTGGAAGAGGGTACCTGAGCTATCAGCAGTGTGGTCTGATCTCACGGTGTTGCGGGATTTATCGATATGTTAGAGTATTCTCTGGTTTGGTCCCTTTTTCCCCCTCAGAAAGCAAGGGAGTTTCGGTATCTTCGGTATTGTAAATGTGTTGGGAAATGTCTTGAGCGTTGTTTTGCATTCTGTTCTTTCATATGTGGAAAAGAAATTTCAATGCTAACAGAAGATTTCGTATAAGGAGATCTACTACATGAAGTAGCAGCACTGTCAGTGTTATTCTTTCAAAATGAGGTACCAAAAAAAATTCCTCTTAGTTGACAGTGTTATTATCGTAGAGTAGACCTACTGCCATATTCATACCCAGTTTTTAATGTTGCCATTGAAAAGTATGGGGGGTTAATACGCGTATTGTATGTGTTTTAGTTGCAGCGGTGCATTAACCTGTGCATTTGTTTTAACAGCTGTCTTGCATCTACGTAAAATTGCATTAAGATACTTAAAGATCTCAAACCCCCAGGAGGAGGTGGCATGTGTGTAATGTCCCAAATTTCATTTTAACTTGCAAAGCACTTCAAGATACAGAGTTGCTGTCATGGGCAGTGCCAGGTCCTCTCACATTTCCACTTGCCACTTCTCACATGTCAGGCTAGTAGAGGAGATAGATGGCTGCATATACTGGGGATCAAACCAATAGAGGGTGTCCTCAGTTTCTGTGTGCTGGGGGATGTACAGCATAAACATCTGTCATGTAGTGAGATATTGGAACGGGCTTGGGTTCCTGAAGAGAGAAAATTGAGGAAGAACCCCTGTAGAACTACTCTCAAACTTCAGCTGTCACACAGTTTGACGTGGGAGGCTTTATTATGTGGTGGTAGTTGTTTTGTTTCTGTGATCCCCTTGAATTGTTTGCCAATCATTGTGGGGTTTTGCAGGTCTTCTGGTTTATTTTTGGCTGTTTCTTTATGAGATTGTAGCCCATTTTTGGTAGGTCACAACTTGCAACAGGAAAAATCTCCTCCTTCCGTGCTCCTGGCCACTTGCATCTTTTGCTTTAGCTGGTTTCTCACACTCTCTAAATGCTCCTCCCAGTGCAATGACAACACCACTACTGAAAACAAACAAACAAAATAATCTTCTCTCTCAGTTTGAGTATAATCACTTTGCTAATTAGTTCAGTGTGTGCCAGAACTGGTGCAGGAGAAAAGGTAGAATTGTGAATCCAGCAAGAGTAAAAAGTAACAAATGTGGCTTCTGTGAATGGAGCAGGTGGTGCTTGTGTTGAATAATCAGCCAGTGTTTTCTCCTGCTGTCACTGTTAAATGTTCGGTGCATTGCCAGAGTGGTTACCCCTGTACAAGCTCTGGCTATCATTAGCTTTTACTCTATCTTTGTTTTTTTATTCTTGGTGGCTGGTGTGGTTTTGGTAGGACTTTCCACCCCAGTTAGATTAATACCAAACTTCCTAGATTAAATCTCACTCATCTGTAGTTCTTACCATTCAGCAGTTCCAAATTCAGGGTTCAGATGCAGAGTTAGGCTTTCAGAAGAGGCATATCGGCCCTGGATGGTTGGGCTCAGCTGCCTTCTGGAGGTGCTAGTCTGTATTCCTTGTCAGGATGGAGTTCACATAGCTAATTTTTACCTCATCTAATCTTAGCTGTCTTAAATCCTGCCCTGAGTAATTGCTTGTGAAAAGCGTTGTGTGGGTGACTTGTCTAGCCCTGTTGCTGATAGGGATAGATTTTAGTTTTTCTACAATATGCTGTCCATTCTTATCCAGCTTTTCTTTTTCTTCCAGTATATTTTTCAGCTTGCTTGGCAAACAGCAGCAGTCTACTTACTAACCAGGGTGGTATCCCCCAGCATGAGTTTGAGAGGTATTAGTCCTCTGCAAAGATGTGAATGGTGGAAATAAATAAAGAGTATAACAAGTGTACACAAACAAGTGATAATCAAATGAAGGTACAAGCAGTCTTAATTTTTGTGCAGCTTTGCTTTTGTTTATTTGATTTTAGAAGCATAATTTGCAGTCTGATTTCCTTATCTTAAATAACAGGGTGCCATCCTGAATCTCAGGCTGTGTTTGCAAGGTTAGCACCTTTATGTACATGGAGGGGGCATCTGCTGTTCAAGTGCATGGAGCAATTCACAAGAGAGGGAGCATTATTAAAGGAGATGAGATGCATACTGCTGCAACTGAATTAGAGACTTCTGACAGCAGTAGGATTATGCAATTCCAGTTTTGGTTGATAATTCAGCTTTTGGAGAGGAGAGTGGTCTGAAAGGCACAGACCAGTTCTCCCCATTTCCCTTTTTATCATGTGCTATCTCTGTCAGTAACGTCAGATTCTGTCTCATCTCTTCATCTAACTCTTGTTCCTTATCTTTGTCCTGATCCAGCCTATTGTAATCTCCTTCTTGAACCGCTTAAAAACCTAGCCAGAATTGTTTAATTTTTTAAAACTGAGGGTCTTGTTGCACTTTTTTCCTCCAGAACTCTACCTTTCTTTTTTCTTTTTAATAAACTTGTCCAAGTCTGGATGTATTAGGTTTACTTCTTTAACTCAAGGATTTGGTGGATAAAAGTTACCGATGAGGTAAATGCAGGTACACTAAGCACAGGAGTAGAAAGGCTTTCCTCTATTGGGGCACTGCCAAGCACCTTTGAAGCTTGCTAGCTGGAAGCCATTACAGAGAAAGCCTTTGTTCTAGCAGCTCAGAGCATCCTGCCTTGCTAGGGTAGGAATGTTCTGGCTCCTTGATACCGCAGATTCTGTGGTTGGTAGAAAAGATAGTGCATGTGCTGTTCTTCCACCCGGAGGAATTGAGAAGCTCATAGAAAACAGTCCTTCAAAATATTAGTTTCTAGAATACCTGCTAAATAAGGATGTTCTAAACCTCAAAAATGCTGATTTATACAGCACGTCTGGAATTTGTGTGGACTGCTGTGCAGTGTTCAAAGACAATTCAATATTTAACATGGCCAAAGCAGCGTTCTGCAGATGCAGAACTGACTTTACTACTGTTCTTTAAAGTTTGTTTGCTGTAGGTAGCTGGCACAAAAGGTTGCAGCTTTAATGATTATAGTCTGACAGGAAGAAAAATGGCTAACACCAAGGTTTTTCTGCTGAGAAATATTACATAGAATTAGGAAGAGATTGTTTTGCCTGCCCCGCCTATAATAAAATACTAGCTAAACTGGCTGGTGTTCTGGAGTAACTTCATGTTCCAACTTCTCTCCTCTCAGTGCTTATCATGCTATAGTAAATCAGAATAATTCTGCTCCTAGTTATTTTTGTTCTTCATTATAGGCGGAGTTTACAGTTTGCATATTAGATTCACTAACTAGTTCATTGCAGACAGAGCTTGAGGTAAGTAAGTGTTACGAGTGGCCAGCCTGAAGCCGATGTTTTCAGACTCTGAAAACTCATTCATACATGCAGTGGTGTCAGTGTAAGATGATAGGCTGGGTTTTATTCTTCCACTCTTCCCACCCCCCCACCTGACTGCAATCAGCGCTTTATAGACAGCTTCCTTGGGCTGGTTGCACTTTGAACCAGCTGCTATTTGTTTGAAATGGGAGAATGACAACAAGCACCTTTTTTTTGATTGTAGAATGGAGTACATAAACAGAATTTGTTTGGGTGTAAGAAATTCGTTCTGTTTTGGCAGTTTTTTGTATGGTTATTGTTTGGTGTGTTACCTTATTTCAAATATGTTATGTAGGTGATGAAAACTAGTGCTAAACCTGTTCTGCTTTTGTGAATGTTGGAATTACGGTCTTTGGGATAAACTGTTCTGACCCATGTTGTGCCCCTATCGTACTGTCAGGCTCTAGGGTTCATGTCTTTGTTAAACCAGTCCTTTCAGGAATGCTGTGGCTGCAACTGAGGTTTCACCAACTTGTGCTTTTGTAGTAGCCAGTAATCTTTTTTTCCCTCCAACCAGAAGTTTTGTCATAGTGGAATAAATTCTCCTCAGATTAATTCATGTAAAATGTGTGAAAAATGCCTAACTTTCTTCTGCTGTGAAGTATTCTGTAATAGCATCCAAGAAACCCTGAATTAGAAAAAGGAAAAAAAAAAGGAAGATATAGTCATGCACTATATTTTTTAGCCTTTGATTGCTTAAGTGGTAGGCAGGCAGAGTTGCATTGACTCATGGGCTTAGTTGACCTACATTTACCTAGCTCTGATCTTTCTCTAGGCACTATGTAGATTTGTTAATGTTCTAGCTTTGAGCTGCAGGCTAATGATACAGGGCTGTAAGCTGTACTAAGATTTAGTCCACGATTCGTTGCATTTTCAGCTGTTAAAAGCTTTAATACACAACTGCTCCACCTTAAAGTTCAGCTTAATTTCCATGTATTTTTATTTATAAAAATGAACTTTATTTTTCCATGAAGAGGTTAGATCAGCATGGGATTGTTTCAGAAATCGGTTTGCCTAAAATACTGCTATTTGGGCTATGCTACAGCTATAAAAATACTGCAAGTGGTTTTCATCGCTCCTGGTTATGGGTTGTTCTTTGCAAATTCAGAGGCTAAAAGTAAAAAAAAAACCCTTGTGTTTTTTCAGTATTATAATTTTGCCTGCATTCCTAATAAGCATTTTATCAATAAATTTTTTTGCCATTTGGAAGTTTGGAAAAACTAGTAGTATCAAATAAAGTAATTATTTGTGTACTAAGACCTGGTGGATTTTGGCTCTAGAGGAAGGAGAACTGAGGTAAGGTTGTCTTCCCCTACACATTCCTGAAAAAAAATATTATTGACATACCTTGACAAAATGAGAGAAAAGTAAAGGATGAGGTAGAAATATCTTATTTTCTGCTGGAATTACTAATGTAAGAGTGTTTTCTGTGCTAATAAAACCCAAGTGCTGTCATACATGTGTGTCCTTTTTCCCTTGCCAGAAAATGGACTTCTGAGTTGTTCATTTTCTTCCTCTACTCCAACCTGTCCTGATAGCTTTAAGAGTAAGGACAGTGAGCAAAATTGTGTAGCTTGTGGTATAGATAAGCCACTTCTTCATTTTGGTTTCTATGTGAACTAGTTTTGATTTGTTAGACCTTCTGGGTAGATACAGTTGAGTTATTCTTTGCCACCAATAAGTAAAAGCTGTATTTTTAAGTTGTTAATGGAAAAACAGTTGGAGTATTTGCAGCTTAAACTAATTTGACTGGAAGATCTGAGCTGTTGGTTATTTGATGAAAGCCACGTTGATGCTACTTGAAAGCAAAAGTTGACACTTCATTTTCCTATCTTTCTTGTAGTGCAGGTGATGCCAAGATGATGATGCATCAGCATTGCTATTTCTGCCCATTTTTCTAGGACAAGCAGCTGTGTAACACGTCCTCCTCCTCCTTGTAGTCCTCCAGGAAAGCATTCATGTTGCTAGACTGGAATACCAGGGGAGATTTCATTACAGGCAATGGGGTAACATTAGCATTCATTTTTTATTTTTGAGTGATTAAGGAGAGCACAGCAATAAACAGGCGACGTGGGGCGAGCTTGCAACTCAGGCACATTTTAATCCCTTGGGGTCTTTGGAGAACCTTTTTCCCCCTTGTTGGAATTAGTTCTGTCTGCTGTTTTTGTCTGCCACTTATGGTAATCGGAGTTATTGTACAAATATGAAAGTATTCTCACTTTCATTTCTCTGTACTAGAAAACACATTTTCTTGTGTAGATTTATTTGGTTAATT
Source organism: Piaya cayana (assembly GCA_013389865.1). Lineage (NCBI taxonomy): Eukaryota > Metazoa > Chordata > Aves > Cuculiformes > Coccyzidae > Piaya > Piaya cayana. The sequence goes on along the minus strand of WAAB01016656.1, from coordinate 88,387 downwards.
GGTTTTGTGTAATTTGTGTTGTAATCTAGATGCAGTTACTATCTTGAGGATGTCTAAAGGGGATATCAGTGATGAAATGTTTTTTCGAAGTGGTGCAGATTGAAGGTGTTATACTGGTTGTAATCATATCATATCATAGAGATTAACTTGCAAACTGATTCCAGTTTTGTTGCATCTGGAAACACTTGTGACTGACAAGCAGAAGGGTTTGGAATGTTGCTCTGAGAGAGGCATTTAACATGAGTATTTTGTTAATGAGAACTAATGTTGGGAAATAGATATTCAAAACAGGGCAGTTTGATTCCTTACAGCATGTCAGACTGGACACAGAAATGGTGACACCAGCACGGTAGTGAGTTCTGGAAACGCAAGCTGAAAGTCCTTCTACTGTACCAGCTTCAATAGTCTCATTCATTCAATGTTCTCAACTTGTAGAAAAAATATATTGCAGATGTGATATATACTGCAAAATCTTCATAGGTGGAAATAAGACAAATAAACCTGAAGTACTGGTGACAAAGTTTAATCAAAAACTGCCACCAGTAGCTTCATGTTAAAAGAGGACCATTTGCACAAAGTGTATTTAATATTGCATCGATTGGGTGTTTTTTTTAAGTTTCTATGCTAGTTGTTGTTGTCGTCAGTATTTGAAAGAAGAGGTTTGGGGTATGGTATATACCATCCTGCCTAATGCGGTCTCATTCTTAAGGTTTATTCAAGCATTGTTTAATTCTGTTTTCATCATTGATCTCATGGATGTGGGCATCTGTGAGAAAGCATTCACATTTGCGAAATCCCAGAAGTTCAGAACTTCAGTATCTTGAAACCAGTATTTAAAAAAAAAAAGTTGGAAACAACTCTTGTGAATAATTTTCTTTTTAAAGCAAATGGTTGTTAAACCTCAGCATAGAAGATACTAGATTGAAAGAACATTTATTTCTGATCATGCACTGCAACAAGAGCATTTTGTTATGTTGGTATAAGTTTACTAACATTGCTTAAAATCTTGTTAATCTTAGTATGTTTAATAATGTATTGTAGATCTCTGGTAAATTATCAAACTGGGTTATGATCGTGGCAAAATGGAGTAGATCTGTTAATATGTTTTGGGGTTTGTTTTGCTTTTTCTGTTTTAAAGGAGAGTTTGGAAACTAACAAAAATGCAGAAAGATAGAGTTAGGGTTCCCTCGTTCCCTGCCCCCGAGAATTCCCCAAAGCCTTGTCCTCTCCACACGCCGCACCTCTGTTTCCCCTGGACGAGGCTGTTACTTTCCATCCTTATGTTTCTTCCACAGCTGCAAGTGGAAGGTGCTTGAAATTTTTACGATACTGTTTTGACGCTGCTCTTAATCTATGGTAAAAATAATGCTCACCAGACTGAGGTATCTTGGGGGCCGTTGAATCCACTTAGTGCAAGGTTAGTGGTTGCTCTGAAGAGTTAAATAATCTGGGGAGTAGCAGGAGAAATACGTTGTGAAATATGTGCTCCTGAAAAAGTGAGAGAGGATTCCTTCCTAAGAGCCAGAACAGAAAGCTTCTCTGTAGGTTGCAGAGATGATTCGAGAAGGAGATAGGGTTTGATTCTGAATTAAGCCTCTTGGGGATTATGTATCTTTAAAAGAAAGTCCACGGTCAATAATTTGCAGAACTTTCCCCCCCCCGTATTCTCTTCGAGTTTTTGTTCGAAATCCAGTGCCAGTGTGAGGCTCAACTCTCTTCTAAGCATCGTTATTGCTCTACCTTGTGACTTAGTGCTTAGAGCGTTTACTGCTGTTTAGCACGCTTTTCAAGCAAATGCTCATTTGTCTCAGTATATAAATGAAACCTAATTTTTTATATATGTAATCGAAAGCTGAACAGTGTTTTTGCTTGGAGAAAGCTTATTGGTTTTATGCCTTAAGACCAAATTTGTGTATGTAATTAAGCTTCAACTTTTCAGTGGTGATGATTTTTAGTATTTTGGGCTTTTATATTGCCATACATTAGCTTATGTATTATTGATGGCTATAGGCATGGATTTTGCTAACAATTCAGCTGTCTGTTCATATGCATTTTTGTAGCAGTTGTGCTAATCCTTGGCTCAGGTAACTGTACAGTTGTGGTTACTGTAAGATAAAAGAGGCTTTTGATTCACTGATAAGTCAGTAGTAGTTGCTCCTACAAGCATCCTACCTCTCAGCAAATTGCGTTAGGACTGTCTGTAAGGAATCTGTGTCTGAAACCCACTCTTTCCTTGGAGCTTGTGTGGTGAAGTCCCAATCCATCATCTGTGATGGAAACTTCGAAGTGCTGTGATTTACACACAGGTTGAGAGATACACACACTGTAGGGCAGATTGGAGTTTCACATTTAAAAGAATCTATTTGATGTAGTCCTAATTGGTTTGTCTGTTTCTTATGCAAATGCACACATGAAAATATTAAAATTGGAATTGAAATAGTCTGAAACTGCTTTGGCAAATTTTTAATACATGCTAGTGTGTATCTGCTGTGTTTTAAGTGCAGTTTGTAGAATGTGGGGTAAACTAATGCTCATTGTGGGCAGTTTATGTGGGAGTTGGATAAATAATTCAATTAAACTTCTGTTTGACTGTTCCAAGTATTTGATTTTATTTGTTGGTTTGAAAAAAGGAGCTAACAGGCTCTTGAAATTATGTAAAATAATTTAAAATGTACAAGCTAGGACCCCAAAAGTTCANTTTTTTTTTTTTTAAATCCTGGTGCTCTCTTGCTTAAAATTTGCTACTTAGGCATTTCAGTTGCAGAAAAACCTTTTAAATTTGAGTTAATGATTCAGAGTAAGTACTAAGGTCTTGTCTCTCTGAAGTTGTTTCACAGCCAAAATAAGTACTTTCTTACACAGAGTTTGTTTGTACAGCACCAGCCACACTAATTCATTGGGATGTAGGATGGATGGACAGCAGACAGGGAGCTGATGTTGTGTTTTGAGTTGCTTGCAATGCAATGGCTTTCCACTCCTCTGCATCCTATTTGTAGAGATCATTTTACCGAATGATGCGATAGCCTGGTCCTTTTTCACTTCAGCATGTAGTTGTGTCTAAAAAAGGGTAGAAAATTNTAAGTCAGTAGTAGTTGCTCCTACAAGCATCCTACCTCTCAGCAAATTGCGTTAGGACTGTCTGTAAGGAATCTGTGTCTGAAACCCACTCTTTCCTTGGAGCTTGTGTGGTGAAGTCCCAATCCATCATCTGTGATGGAAACTTCGAAGTGCTGTGATTTACACACAGGTTGAGAGATACACACACTGTAGGGCAGATTGGAGTTTCACATTTAAAAGAATCTATTTGATGTAGTCCTAATTGGTTTGTCTGTTTCTTATGCAAATGCACACATGAAAATATTAAAATTGGAATTGAAATAGTCTGAAACTGCTTTGGCAAATTTTTAATACATGCTAGTGTGTATCTGCTGTGTTTTAAGTGCAGTTTGTAGAATGTGGGGTAAACTAATGCTCATTGTGGGCAGTTTATGTGGGAGTTGGATAAATAATTCAATTAAACTTCTGTTTGACTGTTCCAAGTATTTGATTTTATTTGTTGGTTTGAAAAAAGGAGCTAACAGGCTCTTGAAATTATGTAAAATAATTTAAAATGTACAAGCTAGGACCCCAAAAGTTCATATTGCTTAGGTATTTCTTGATAGGGTGTTATGGGTTGGTTTTTTTTTTTTTAAATCCNGTTGTACTTACTGGAGTGTACTGTGTGCAGCTTCAGAAATCTGTTTCTTGAGAGTTGAGGCTGATTTCAGTGGCAGAAGGCAGGAAGGGCTGGGTAAGTTGGATAGGTTTAATGTCATCAGTCATATGGCCTAATAAGTTTATTTTGAAACAGTATTCTCATTTTATTGTTCAGGGGACTTTTAACTGTTTTCTCCTCTGTTTGCAGCTATAAAGCATTGTTAAGCCAAGCCTTAAAATCATATAAAATTCTGGTTTCTTCGGGCCCAAATGGGATGGGGTTTTTGCTCTGTAGTCTGACTAGGATTACTTCTGGTGTTTGAAGTTGGTACATTTTTAATGTTCAGTTTAAAATTGAGAAGAAAGTTGTGTGGAAACAGCATTTCCATATGTTACTGCATTATCATATAGCAAACCAGTTCCATTAAGATAGTATTTTGTTTTGCTTTTGTCTTGTGTTTCTTAACTCAAAAGTAGCACATTCTTTTACTCAGAAATTCTTGTTCTTTCAGTTGTGAAGAAAGTTGGGTATGTGTTTTAGAAGGTAAACCAGATTGTGTCTAGGGCTTGTATGAACTGATGCAACTTCTCACCCTACATGTTGATTTAAAACTGGCTGTGGGATGAGCTTCAGCTGATGCTGTGCTTACCTTTAGTGGAAATCGGAAGGAGAATGTATACAGTTTTAGAACCTAGAGTACTTTGGTGAAGACTTGAGAAGCAATGAGAGTTAGGATGCAGAGTTGACTTTCTGGCGCCCAACACACGGGTCTTTTTGAATGCAAGTGTCTTAATAAATTTTACCATGAATTTGTTAATTGTATTGAATATAAATCTGTCTTTAACAGAGATCTTTCTCTTTATTTTTAGTATATTTTTGGGGAGTTCAGCCCTGATGAATTTAATCAGTTCTTTGTGACTCCACGGTGCTCTGTTGAGGTAAGATCTACTTTAAACCTCTTCTAGAAGTAATTTTTTAAGTTATATCTCTTGGTGTGTATTTGAAATATAACAATACAATTATTTTTTGTCATTTTCTTAGCTTGCTAATTTACAGACTGAAGATATTGAACAGGAGTCTTCTTTCCATGTATGTGGATGTTAAGTAAATTTTTAGACATAAGAAATTAATTATTCCACCTTCTGCTTGTCATCTTTCAGAGCTGGAGTAGCTGAGGTTGCAGTGATAGGATGTTGAAAAGGAGTTATCCAGCCCTGTTACCTCAGCTTTGAAACTTCTTTAGCAGTGTTCCTGCTTGTAAGAAAGATGGGCTTCTAAATCTTGAGAGCCTTTTGAAGTACGGGGATTCTTAGTATTTTTTGACAGGTGGAGCACTGCTAACCATCAAAGCTATACTTGTAAGCTAGGCTGTGTGTAAGGACTGAGAAATTGATTAGCAATGAACTAATAGCAGTGCCAGTGAGAACCACTGTGTGGAAACAGTTAACTTTGAGTGTTTTGAGTTCATAATACACTACAGATGGTACTGAAGACTTTTTTTTCTGTAGCTCGTGATAGAGTGAATGAACTATTTTCCTTTATAGGGAAGATTATTATGGCGTTGTTCTTATCTCCAGACGTGAAACATAAATTTTCTCCAGGTCAACTCCCATGTTTTTCCTCCAAATATTTCCATTCAGACATTTCAGTCATGCTTTCACTCTACCACTCAACGTAAAGGAAATGAATACTTCACCTGTAGATGGTGAAATCCTTTTGTCACATTGTACAAATCTGACTGTGTTTCCCATAACTTAATATTCCAAGTATGATTAGTATAACATATCACTAAATAATGAAGTGCATGAAGGGAATGGGGTGGATTGGGGAGTTTAGGAAGAAAAAGACAGCTTCTGCTCCCTTTAGGTGTGGCTTTGTATCTTCTGTGGTAGGTGGGAAATAATACAGAATACATCTTCATGTTATGCATGTTTCTTCTGACTATATTGCTGTTTTCCCACCATTAAGTACAGTCACAGCAGTGTAATGTTTGAATCCTATATGGTTTCGCCCTAACTGTCCTATGTTCTAACTGTTTGAACTTTTACATTGTGGAATGGAAATGTCATACCTTGACTTCTACAAAGCTCTTTGCGTAAAGTGTGTTAAGGAATCAAGAGCCTACAATATTTGGACCAGTCTTGCTTCATAAGTCTTAGTAAGACTTCAGAACTGTCTCATGTGTACCAATTACTGCTTATCTATCAAAATAAGAAACTGTGTGGAGCAGTGTTCCTTAAGCTTGTCCTTGATCTGATTCAGTTCAATGTTTTAATTATCTGGATCATGAAATAAAAAAATTATGCTTATTAGTTTTACACTGTGCAGATATTTTAGAGAAAAGTGGTCTGAAAAAAATAGGGTGAAATTCCAGAAGGACAAGACAGAGGTTGTAAAGCTGCAGTGGTATTTGACATACATTCTGTTGGGGACAGTGCCCGTTCTAGGAGTCCCAGCATCCATTGATGCTGGTGTCCTGATATCCCTTACCCTACAGACTGAAGGATGGACTGAAGCAAGGGACTAATTAAAAGTTATCTAGAATGTCCCTTTTTGCATGGCATTTTTAATACATGTTCTGTCAGATACCTTTTGACTGAAATGATTCAGATGACCCAATTGTATGAAACAGGGCAACTCAGAAATACCTGCTTTGCAAAGGTGCTGTTGATTAACCAGATCTGTAGGGGACTAATATGTGGACTACTTTTTTTTTGTTTTTTTTACTTTGTATTTTCTTAAGCCCTTAGAATTGGAGAAAAAGCAGAATTACAAATTTTATTGTGAACTGCTTACTGTAGACTTTAGAGTAATGTTTTTAGGTCTGACTATAATATTAAACACAGTTTCAATATAATTTTAATATGGATTATAGGTATATAACAGCTTAGAGACTCTTTCAGGCCCATTGATTCTCATATTTTAACTGGAAAGTTGGTGTATTAAGATATATTATGGGTTATGAATGGATTTTACAGTGTCTGTTCTTTTTGCACACTTTTTTTCTAATGGGATTTTGGGAATGCTTTTCTTGCCTTTTCCAGTGCACTGCTGTCTGTGGTGCTTTAAGAAGGCAATATGTAAAAGTACCTGTAGTTTTAGAGAATTTAGGACTACAGTGGTGAAGTCTTTGGTATTTGTTACACCATTATAACTACAATAGCGTTATAAAAATGCAGTATACTCTGAAAGTTTTGTCTCCTACTGCAGAAACAATTCAGCTGTTCTCCAGGAAGCTGCTGGGCTGCAGTGCAGCAATGGCTCCCGGCTCCTGCAAGGACAGGAGGAGGCTTTCAGCTGCTAGGGCAGTTTAGGAGCAGGCAGTGGGGGATTAGGAATTGCCCACCTGTGTTTACCATTGACCACTGAGTCAATAAAATGATGCCAGTGTATTATATATACACATAACCTGGATAGAAACTATATGGTGCGGTTGCATAATGCTTAGGCTGATGATAAAAAAATGTTTGGTTTTATTAATTATGATTAAGAAAACACCTTAGCTCAAATATTTCAAGGGCAATACTATAGCTGAACCAGACTGAGATTCCAAATATATGTATGTGACTATTGTCTGTGCAAAACTTTAATCCTTTCACAGGTAACTTCTGTCTTCAGTTTTTTTCTAAAAAGGATATGTTCCTCATTTTAAATAGTGGTGAGTTACTGTTGACGAAGGAGGATCTTGATGCTGTGAGGTGAATTGCTTGAGAAGTTCATCAGCCTCTGGTGTGTAACCAAGTGTCTTTCAGTAATTGTGGTAATCTGCAAGGACGTTCAGAGCTGCAGTGTGGGATTTGATAAATACAGAAGCATGAGTTCAAGACATACTCTCAGAAAAGCAAACTTCAATAATGATGTTTTATTTAAAGGATTCAAATGTTTCAAATGAAACTGATATGAAATGTTAATAGAATTGCTTTGTCTTTAAATAAGTTTAATTTCTTTTTTGTACAGCTCCCCCCATACAATGAAACAGTTTCATGTGGTATTAAGTCCACAGGTAAGTTTCATGGTGGTAAGAAATCAACATTTTTTTTTTTTTTTAAACTTAAAGGTTGTGACACCTCCACTAGATTTACTACAACCTTTCTTTAAATGTAAATTTTTAGAACTCATTCAGCAGGTATCTATATATACATTTGGCAGGTTGATTTTTTTAAACACATTTACTGAATGAGATCCATGAGAGTATTTGAAAGCACTGCATTGAACTTTAGCTAACTAGGATGGATGTGCTCGCTCTTCCTTGACTGTGCCACCATCCGACCTTATGTCTTGCTGAAATACTGTGGGGTGTAGCTGTGAAAATGTCAGGTGACTGAAATTTGCTAGAGAACTTGTACTGAAGAAATGAGTAACTACTGTGGTGTTTAGCTGGCCCTCCTTTAAGAGCTGTGGCAGGAATATTTTCTAGCAGTTGAAACCTGGAGAGAGCTCTGCAAACAGCATTTTGTTCAGTGTTCCCTTTGACTCTTATTGCTGTCTGGCACAGCTGTTTCTCTAGAAAACCCCACCTCCCTCCCTCCCTTCCTCCCTCACTCCCTTCAAGTTGATGGTTCAGTAGGAGTTCCCCAGAGATCATCACTCTGTACACTTCAAACTGAACTTTCATAGTATTTTGAGCACTAGGTAGTGCATCGTTTAACAACAGCTGATCATTAATGCTTAGCCTTGCATTTAAAGGTAAATAAGATCGTCACTCATAAAGAAGGACAATAGCTCCCATTTGAGCTTTCTTTAGTATAAGACAAGTTTTAGGACCCTGAGTAGTGTTACGTAGGAGTTTGAAAAGTTCATTACAAGACTGTGTGATATAAATTGTCTCTACTTAATGACAGGGGCTTCCAGTCATATATTGCTTTGACTAGGGATTTCAGTTCTGTTCTTTAAGACTGAGATTTTAATATTCACAAGCCATACAGAAAGTTGGTTTGTAAAAATGTTTTTCAGATCATTCCTAGACCCTGAGAGAACCCCTCCCAGCCCTGAGATTAGGTAATGACAGCAAATTAGGTTTTATCTCAAAAATGTCTTTAACAAGCTCGCACTGTACTGTGCATGCATTATCATCACTGTGATGGCTGCGTAAGAAGCTGTGGAAACTAAAATAGAATGCTGTATTTATGCAGTATATTTATAATTATAAGAAGATGATATACACTGACTGTGTTGTTGCTCCCTGTAGTCTAATTTTTTTCTACACTTACTTTCAGTATTTAACTTCATTGTGGAATTAGGTGATCTTTTAATACTAGGAATAATCAAATAATGGCTGAAGCTCTAATATGTAGAAGTCTGTTCAGACTAATTAGCACTCTGTGTTCACTGCTTTTGTCATTGTACATAGGCTTTATCCTTGGAGCATCTGTTGGTACTTTTTTCAATATGTGTCATGTTGTTCATGACAGATGTATCTGTTTCAGTCCATTCAGAAATAGCATTGTGAACTAGATTGAAACAAAGATGCCCAGAAGCAAAGTGGAAAGTCAAAACAAATAGAAAAAGCTAACTCCTTTTTTTTCAAACAAACTTGATGCAATCTTGTGGCAAATGAGCTTCTGCCAGTCCTTCCGTAGGCTAACTGTGCAGTAGCTACTGCTGTTCATTATTCTAATCCTACTGTAAGGTGTAAAGTTTAATTTCTCAGCTGTAACTAATGCAAAGAAATTATTATTTTTTCAACCAGGATTTCAGAAAAGAAGCAGAAGTCACAGATTATTTTGAACTTGTAGGGGTTTGAAATGTGCTCAGTAATTAATTCTTCTTGTGGTTTGAGGAATATTAGGTGTTAGCAGTTGTTGCTTGTGCTTTTTACTGTTGGAACAAAGGGTAAAGAAGTAGCTCCTGGTTCCTGCTTGAACTAACAACTTGTTCCATAAGCAGATAAACTAATGAGGAATAGTTTTGTTGTGGATTTGTGTCCCATATCCCTTAAAACCCCATCTCCAATTTGCAAGGAGATGAAGCTCCGGCTCTAGCTATATCCCGCGACAGGTCAGTCAGTGTATAGTGCTGATACCCGTTTAGTGTCGCTGCTGAGTTGTTACAGAGATGCCCTAGATCTCCCAGCCCTTCCCTCCTCTGGATATCAGGCAGCACTTTTCCACCTCCCTGCCTCTAGGATGTTCATTTTTTTAAAAGGAACATCTCCTATTTTTTCTGACTGGTGGTAGCCAGTCTGTGATTGCAGAAGGAGCTGGTGAGTGGTGGATCGATTGGCACGGTGTTATTAAATGCTTTCTCATAGATATTAAGGAGAGGTACAGAAAATTTGAAATTCGAGTACTTGTTAACATGATATAGAGAAATCAAATCAAAATCAGCAAGGTCAAAATTGATGCAAAGTGTGTTTTCTCATTTAGTTAGGTTAATAGATCAAAGTAAAAAGACTGTTAACATCTGTGTTATATGTATTCATTAATTCATAGCTTGTTGGCATTGCATATGAAAGTCAGACCTCAACACACATTGAGTGTAGAGTCTGCTTTCACATTTTGTTTTAATGCAAAAGTTTTTGTCAGCTACGTTTTCTAGAAAGTATTTGGAGAGTTTTGAAACAGTTATTTTGTTACATAACTCTCAACATATTCTCTGCTAGAGTCTGTCTTTCCATAAGGTTATTTCCTTAGGTGTGCCAATAATGCTTTTTCCTTAGGAAGTGTTGCTTGCTTTTTGTTGTGTTTAAAAAAATCCAAACTGAAACAACAAACAAAACAAAGCAAAGCACCAAACACCTCATTTTTAGTGAGCACTTGTGGCATGCTTAAAAGTATGCTTCTGTTGACTTGTCATACATAATGTAATTTGCATAGAATCTTTGACGTTTAGTGGTGTATCCACTTATATTCCTTTGGAAATAGTATCTTGTGTTGCTTAGTTCTCTAGTAATGATCTTTAAAAATGTGAATGTTTCTTTTCACCGCCCCAGCCTTTAAGGAAGCAGAAAATATTAAATGTCTTTGAAACAGTAGCATACATATCATGGAAAACTAAAATCTAAGGTACTCAAACATTCCTGAGCCTCAAATGTGTCATTAATTTTATCTCTTTATTTGGTTGTGGAAATAGTGGTAACTGTTGTAATATTTTGTTCCTAATTAGCATGTATACATTATAAGGCTTAAGTTCCATGAAATTGTAATACTTTTTAATGGACAGTTTAGTGATATTTCAGCCTGCCATGTGAACATTTCTCAGCGTTTCTTTAAATAGCATGTCAAGGTTCCAGGATAAATTAAAATAAAACTTTAAAAGCTTCCAAAACCAAACCAACCAACCAAACGCAATCTTGTTCACAGATTTTTCAGTACTGCTTGTATGTACAAGTTGAATACTGACCTGTTTTGAGGCGTATCTGTTGTATTTCTTGTCATAAAATCATAGTCATGTAATCGTATTCTTATATAGTAGTAAGCTCAACATGTTCTTGATGAGTCTAGAATTTCAAAAGCTGTAATAAGTTGCCATACAATTAATGAAGTATATTTCAGTTACTAATTATTAAGATAAATCTTTGCCCACCACGAAAAAAATACCCATCCCCTCACCTGCCCACCCCAATAAAAAAGCCAATCTCCACATGTGGAAATTATTTTTAAAAGTTAAACAGGAAAAGGCTTGGATTTTCTAATTGTCAGTGGAAAAGGCTGACTTAAGAGAAGTATGGATTTAAATATTGTAGCTTATTTTATTTGCGCTTAGCCAGTAAATAACTTAATACAGAATATTGCTTAATTCACTAGGCTTTATTAGTTTCCCTTAATAGGTGTTATTTTCAGGAACTGTGCAGTGATTTGGAAAATTACATAGTCTGTTTAAGAAAACCACAGTCGTTCTCTTGTCTTTTGAGGAAATGATGTTTTGAAATGCTCTTCAGGACTGAGGTAGAGAGTAAGAATTACTTTAGCTTGAGGGAATGTAGCTTCTTTTCTGAGTTGGTGGAAGATGAGTTTTTTTCCTTGATTCTTGTAGGTTTTTGGTTAGGTGTCATTTAGTAACACATGCTTGCTTTCTTTTTTCCAGGGGAAGAGTTTCAAAGGATTGAATTTGGTGTTAATGAAGTTATTGAGACACAGTCATCTGTACTAAATAACACCAACTACAGTATTTCAAGTACTTTAAACCCTCAGGCTCCAGAATTCATTCTCAGTTGTGCTTCTGCTCCGAAACCCCCTGATGATACTCTCAGTGAAACAAACTACAACTCCATTGACTGCCAGTTCACTGATCCAACTCTTGCTTTGGATAGTGGTTCTAATGCTGAAAATGATGGCTTGTCTGGAGGCCTTGGACAAAGGGAGCGTAAAAAGAAGAAAAAAAGACCTCCTGGATACTACAGTTACTTGGAAGATGTCAGCGATGGCATTGCTCACCCGGAAGCTCTTGTAAATGGCCATGCAAATTCATCGGGACTAAACAGCATAAGCACGGAGGATACGGAACTGACAGGAGACATAACCTCCCTGGCCACACCAAGGACTTGCAACAGCCCAGACAATTCTGTGGACTACATTAACGAAACTGTCTCTGATGATTCTGTTTCTAGCGCACTAGACAATACCAGGACTGCAGGGCAGCCTGAGGTATGCCGTGTTACTAATTCTGAACAGTTTTGCATCCCCTCAGAGGCTGGCAGAGATAGCCCTTTAAGGACAGCTGTTGTACAGTCTTATGCTGGTACTGATACTACTGAAAATCATGGCGTTACTAATGGACAAACACTTGAATCCTCTGGTGAGGACGCAGCTGCCAATGGGGTAGAATTGCACACTGTGGAAAGCACTGACTCAGACCAAGCTAAGCCTGAGGAAGCTTCACCTACTACTGAGGCAACAGTCCCGGTTGCAGGATCAGTCCCTGTTAATCAGCCTGCAAAATCGTGGGCTAGTCTTTTTCACAATTCCAAGCCCTCTGCTTCCACATCTGTTGTCTATGTTGAGACTAAGTATACCCCTCCTGCCACATCTACTCTGGTCCCTGAAAAACAGGTTGAAGTCAAAGAGGGACCCGTTCCAGTTTCAGAAGATCCTGTAGCCATAAAGATTGCAGGTATAGTTAATATACACAAGTGGATGTTGCACTGGAAAGGTATTAACTCTTGTAAACGCTAGTGTTTACCAGCAACAGAAGTGTGCAGTATTGAGAGAGAAGATTCCTCTGTTCATGTTCTTAATAAGGTGACTGTTCAAACACTGCTATGAGAGATGTGATTTAAATAAGCTAGATTTCTGTCCCCCTGAGTAAACATTCCAATGAGACGTTATGGTGTCATTATCCCAGAAATAGTTAAACTATTGCTACTTGTCAAACAGTGTATTTAAGCGATCTGTGATTTTAAATAGGAGGAAGAACACGTTAGAAATGTTCGTTATGAAAATGGTGTGTTGTATTATCCAGTATTTGTAATCTTGTAATGCATTCCTACTACTGGATGAAAAGAGAACTACCATATGCAAAAGTAGCCAAAGTTTTTGGATACTTCCAGTAATTTAATTGTATTGTCTAAACAGGTCCTCCTCCAGAAATTCCAATTCAGGAAATAGTTTTGACATTTATTGATTTGCTGTTTGAGAGGTCTGTCTTTCAAATTTTGAAGACCTTTCCTTAACCATTATAAACAATATTACTTCATTCAGAAGCAATGCTAGCCATTGCCTTTTCAAGATTGACCATAGCAAACTGTCCAGAGGGTGCGTCAGGAAAGGCGATGTGTGATATAAAGCCTTTAACCGTTGATTGTGTCATATTTTTGGTTCTAATGAGAAATACTAGAATGTATGTGAGAGAGTTTGTGCAGATTCAGTCAGGAAACGTGAAGAAAAATATCTAGTTGGTTGCATTTTGTGTCACTGACTCATGAGTGTTGGAACAAAAATAATTACTTTGAATCTGGAAATAACCCATATGTGAAAAGGCTTGTGCAAGATCCTACTATTTATGGTACATGTGAATTTACAAGTACAATGACGTTTTGTATGTGACAGCTTCAAGTTAGTTTTCTACACTAACCAGAAGCTGACCTGGAGATTTCCATTCAGAATACACAGAAGCATATGCCTGGCCCTCATTCCCTCCTTAACTTTGTCTGTTGAGAGGAAAACTGTCAGCATAATTCATATCTCTGTGTATTTTTCACGTAGGTGTCAAAAATGCAGTTGAGCATTTTTTAAAAATGATTATGGTTTGTATGAACCCATGCACGTGGAACATCTTGTACTCTTAAAATCTGAAGCTATGAATTTTAGTTTAAATCTGTTTTTGACAACTGTAAAGCTGGATCTACTTCCATTAGATGAAAAACTTCATCTTGTCCGAGTTGCTTCAGCTTTCAGTTAACTTTGTATTTTTAGTTAAATATGTACTGTTTTTTGCCACCAGGTGGGAGCAGAGCTTTCTGTTTTGTCTTTAATGTATTAAAATAGGAATGTAATTTATACATGGATTTTCTTCTGCACCTTCACTGTTAGCTAACTGGTTTTGCAGAAGAATAATCTGATTACAGATCCTTTTCCAGTGGGATGGAATTAATCTTCTCATTGCAACTGATTTAAGAGTTATATTGCTGCAATTCCTGTAATTCAGATGCTACTGATTTTGATATAAATGCTTGAAGAACCGAATATTGCATAATCTGCACTTTGCTATATGGAAAGAGGTGACTTTCTTCATTGTTTATTCTATCCTCATTGGAAAATAGGTACATCAGTGCTTAATTCATACACTCAAAGACACGTTGCATGAGTTTCAATTTATGATTTACAGACAGATCTGTTGCTCCATTCTGTCCATCTTTTATTTCAAGCCTTCTTATTTCAAATACACCTTAGCCAAACTTAAATGCTACAGTAAATATTTAAATAATTTGTTTCTAAGGGATAGTAAGGTTATAAATGGTCAGTATTTATAAAAAATATGACTTGCAGGCTTTGCTTGTTGTGTGTCACAGTTGCATTCTGATGCATAATCTGATCATAGTAACTCCTTATTAATGCTTTAAGCAAGCTAGGGAAATAAGCAATTGGAAAACTGTGTTCTCTGAGTAGTCTTTTAACTGTTTTTGGTAACTGTAGAAAGCATTTCAATGAGAGAATGTAAAGAGGTTTTCTGAGTCATGTTTTCATGCAGGTTTTTCATTGTGCATAATGGAATTAACAGTGCATATGAAACTCATTTACAGCAGGCAAAATTTCAGATGAATGGAAGAATGCAAAGAGTTAAGATCTGGCTGAATCTGGAATGATTTTAAGTTATGAGGGGAATCCAGTAAATTCTAGTACAGAAGGATACACCAGAACAGAAAACAGATGCAAGCATACAGCATGAAGAATAAGTGGTTGGTAATAGTACTAGAAAACAGAAGGATTGTGAAGTTCTAGGTATTTGATCAGTGTCCTCAGTAAAGCTGAAGAGGACAAAGTTTTATTTCCAGTGTATGTTAATACCCACTTACATGGGAAAGGTGGAAGAGAATTAGAATTCTTTGTACTCTGAAAATGCCAGTTGTTGGGCATTACCTCTCAAGGAAGTGTGACAGTGCAGCAGAGAAAACAGAAGTAAAATTTAAAAACTGCACTCTTTTGGCAAACATGGAAAACTTGGGATTTACTGTGTCTCTCAGGTGGGATTGTTGGAGTGATCATAGATGTAACGTCAAAACACACAAAATAATTTCATATAGCAAGTGGTGACTCATTGCTCTCTGGAGATTGTAGGGAACAAGAGGAGAATTACTTAGTTTAATTTGTAACAAGGGTGTTTCAGTGTTACATATCAGAAAACTTTTATTTATGAAGCCAGGTAAGCACTAGAGAAGGTGGATGTGTAGTGGAGGCATGCAGAGTTCGGGAGTTTTAGAAGCAGCTTCAGGAGTGTAGCCTGTTGTAGCATCAAACTGCGTTCTTGCAGAAAGGGGATGTCATGTAGGTTTATCCAGCAGCATGTCCTGGCTCTTTCTAAAGAGAGATCAGAGCGACATACCTAATGTTAGCTGAATAATGGTCTCAAGCTGACCGTTAAATTGCTTGGAACGCCTCCCTCTGCGGCATGGAGACCTTACCCACATGGTTTCTCTTTTGTTGAACTGTGGACATCCATTGATCAGGGAATTGGCATTCTTCAAAAAAAGTACAACACGTATTTTTAAAACCACCTTCGGGTGAAATGAACTGTAGCAAAATGTTTTCTGTTCATCAGCTTAAGTTTCTAAACATGATAATATTGTTCTAGATATGTTTTCAAACAAAGGCTGCATTTCACAGTTCAGTAACCACCAAAGAGAATGTGGAGTCTTTCCAGTCTGTGACACATGCTCCATAACAGGCTTTGAAATTTTAAAAAAGTGTTCTCATGGTTTTAAGTGTAATTTTCTTCTGCTACTCTTGTCAACTGTGTAAACATTAGATTCCAGAGGTGAAAATGTTGGATTAAATGTCATTGCTGTACAGAAAAATAATCCTTTATGTTAAAAGAAACAAAACTCACTGTAATTGATCTAGACATTGTTTGCAAAGTAGTTTTATGACCACAAGAGGATGCTAAAGTTCCTAATATTTTTTAGTATGATACAAAAATGAGGAGAACCAGTTTGCGTTAGAAAGTATTGTTAGACATTGAAGTTAAATACTTTTTTCATTAATTTTATCCTAATTTTCAACAATGCTTAGTTGTATTAACAGAAGAACTGTACATGTTCTCAACACATTTTAAACTTTGCTACATTAACAATACATTCTGAAATACTTGAGCATTAAAAATGTAATAACAAGTATATTTCAACACTCGCAGAAGTATTTTCATTTGCATCTGTACTAAATGCTTCTGTCTTCCCTTTTACCTCTTTCTGCTGTCTGCCCTTTCAGGTGATGGGCTATTTATATGCTTGAGGACTCATATAAGTATTTGCTATTTTTTTGGCCCAGTTTTGCTTTGTAGGAATTTCTAGTGTCTTCAGGAAATAGCATCGTATAGGTGAGGAGGTATTTTGGAAGTAAAAGGACATGGGTTTTGTTTGCAATTTTGCTTGTTTCCTCTGCTTGTTTATGGCTTTGTGCCTCTGCTTTTCCGCCTATGTCATGCTGTCCTGTCTGTTTAGGTAGTCCTGTTAGTGAGCAGCTTAAACGCTTCAAAGTTTTTTTTAAAAGGACATAAGGGCTTCAGAGCCATCACATTTATTATAAAAATAAATATCCCCCTTCATAGAGAATTGTTTATTTGCATTTTTTATTGTCCTTATTTTGCATATAACCAGATCCGCATACATACCAGGTCCAGTATTTTCCTTAACAGCTTTTATTTAGGCACCTAAATAACAAGTCAGACTTCCCTCCTGCTGCTCTTTGTTTCCTTACCAAGACAGATGTATTTATGTGCAGTGGTTTCTAATTTTTAAACTTGGGCCATCACTGAAGTTTTTGAAAGTGGGAGAACAGTGGGCATTATAATATGTAAACTGTCATCTTGTAGATTTTGCAAGTCTTAAAACAGTAAATAACATGGTCTTCTGAACTCAATGTTTTAACGTCTGTTTGTCCTGTTAACACTGAGATATTTTTGTTGTATCATAGCGTATGTTGAAATTTGTTATGAGCTTCATCTCTCTTCACAGCAGAATAATTTGGTAAATACATAAAATTGGTGGCAAGGGATTATAGCTAATGGGACTTTATGTATCTCTGTATATGAAAGTATCTGATTTTAGGACAACACATATTAAAACAAATGGATCTTATCATTGTCATTTCAAAGCCAACAAGTTTTTGTATTAGCACCCAAATTCCAGGATCTGTTCACCTGAAGAAATGTGTCTGATTTGAAATATGAGCAGTGTTTAAATGGAGAAAAAACTATTTGCTGAATTTTCTGAGAATCCTGTTAATACATTTGCATTATTTTGTAACACATCAACAAATACTTGTTTTGATAGCTGGCATGTGCATTTTATTGATGCTCAATTTGCTGTTTCTCGTTCTGCAGAAATACTGGAAAGTGTAAGACTAGTACATAAACCAGTGTCTTTGCAACCGCGAGGGCTGATCAACAAAGGAAACTGGTGCTACATCAATGCTGTATCCTTACCTTGGAAAAAATTTGTACACTTAAGTTAAAATTGCTATACTTTATCTGTCAAAGTTTTTTCTGGATTATTCCGGTAAGTATTTTGTAGAATTTTTTCTCTTCCCGTGTCCCACTGCTGTGATTAAAACGTTTAAGGGTAGCATCTAGAAGTCCAGGGGATTGTGGATCAGTGAACCTCATGTTCAGGGCTCCCCTGCAGCTGGTTGCACCATCCTTAGCAGTTTGTTTCTGTTACCTCTGTCAAAACATTTCAGAGCTGCAACTTTGTCATGACTGAAAACCTTCTTGTAATTTCTGCTTATGTTTAATCATGACTCTGTGTGCATCAACTGAAGTGGTTTTTTTCTTTTTTGAATTTAAGAGTAATTATTCTAACTCTTAGGCTGTGTCTTGGCAATTTGGTAAGCAGGTTGTTTGGTTTTCTGTTCAGCAGACTGTTGCTGTGGTATCATATGTATAAATGCAGTGTTCAGTCTTTTTACAATGGAATTGAACATCAGTTGGCTCTTAATGTATTAGAATTGCGTTGCCCTGTGAAAATAACCTCTTCTACCTTTGGTAACAAATCTTCCTTCTCCAGTGCTGCATTGCGTTGGTTCTTAATAATAACATTTTTATTAATATATTTGTATTCCCTANAATTTGGTAAGCAGGTTGTTTGGTTTTCTGTTCAGCAGGCTGTTGCTGTGGTATCATATGTATAAATGCAGTGTTCAGTCTTTTTACAATGGGGTTGAACATCAGTTGGCTCTTAATGTATTAGAATTGCGTTGCCCTGTGAAAATAACCTCTTCTACCTTTGGTAACAAATCTTCCTTCTCCAGTGCTGCATTGCGTTGGTTCTTAATAATAACATTTTTATTTTATTTGTATTGCCTGTGTTAGGAATGGCTCACTGCAAGTGAGAGTTACATTGCTTTTACTGTAACTGCTAGTACTACTAGTGAAAATTATCGAAGATTTAAACTTAAGACTAATCATTACAGAACCTAATAACCTATTTCCAGACTAGTGATCCTACATTATAGACCAGCTTTTATCTTACATAACCAGTTCTGCACTCATCTGATTGTATGTATGTGCTCCCATTGTTTTCAGCATTAAGTGTGGGAATTTTGTTACTCAGTTTTTGCACACTCTAGGGATCATGTTAATATATTGCTGCCTTTTGTCATTTCCTAGGTCCTCTATTCACTATTCTTGCCAAGTAGCATGGATTTTGATGTTTTTTCTCCCAACATACATTAATTTACTGTTTGCTCTAAACTCTTCTTTACACTGCAGAATGTTTCACATCACAGTGGGGCTTTTTATTTTGTAATAGTTGTGGGTGTGAATCATCGTCTTTACATTGAAATCTCTCAGCTGGCTTCTTCCGCTATTTTAAGAAAATAGTTACAGGTCATCACTTGCCTATTTTCAGATAGTAATTTTATAAAGTCTTTCTTAAGAAATTTCCTTTCCTCTCTTTCTCCGAAGACTAAATGTTCCCTTCCCCTTTAATTATTTTTTTTATGTTATTAGAATGTCAGTGAAATCACAGCATGTTACAAGATGCCGACAGTTTTTAGAAGAACTTCAGTACACTATTAATTAATGTTATAAAAGTCGACCTTTCCGTTCCAGTGTAGTTATTAGATTGGTCTAGATAATGAAGAGTTGTTTTGCACGTAATTTGAAATACTGAATGTTTGGTTGACATGTAGACTGCATTTTCTGAACCTTTCCTTAATGCCATTGCATAGACCCTGCAAGCCTTGGTTGCTTGCCCTCCAATGTATCATTTAATGAAGTCCATTCCAATGTATTCAAAATCGCAGCGGCCGTGTACCTCAACACCAATGATAGACAGTTTGTAAGTAGCTTGGTTAAAAAAAAAATATCTGTGATCTGACTAAGCTCATTCAGAAGTATCTAACGAGTGATTGTTTACTGCAGTTGTTGGCATTTGATATGTATCCAGAAGTCTCTTGTGTGTATGGGATTTTTTTTTGGTGATACATGGCTTTTATAATGAATTTGGTATTTTACAAATGTTTGACTAGCCAAGGAAGATACCATCTGTTGCCTGAGGGGTATCAATTTTAAATAGTGCTTAGTACGCAAAAGTGAATCATGAGAGATGTAAGAACTAACCAAACACTGTGGCTTCATTAGCACTGATCAGGTTAATGTTTATGTCTGAACTTTACTCAGACTTCATCATTATAGTCTTTGATTATTTTTTTTTGGCAGTCACTGATGAAAATTATCTAGTTTTATTATTTGTCCTTGTAAGTCTTAACTTGCTCTCATGTCTAGTTGTTCCTTCCATTCTGTTTCAGTGTTCGTTTAATGAATGAGTTCACTAATATGCCTGTACCTCCTAAAGCAAAACAAGGTGAGTGGGAATGGGGGGAGAAAAGTCTCAAACACATGGTAAGAAGGCTTTGGGGCGAGGATCTGCGTTTTTTGAAGTACTTAAGACCTTTAAATGCTTAACCTCCTTCATGGGACTTGGGGGGGGGGAGGTTTATTGATATCTTGAAAGTTTGCTCTTGCTTTTCTGTCACTGCTGTGCTTTTCCTTATTGGTGAGTCATGTCAAGAACTGACAGGTCTTGCACCTTGTGTTTTTTTATTTTGTTTGGTAAACTGAACATGCAAGTGCAATAAGAATAGTTTTTGTTGAAGATTAGCTTAATTGTTAAGATGCCTTCTGAGAACATAGCCTTTCTAACAGAATAATTTGACATTCACTTTATTTTACTCTCTTCCTTTCATATTTCCAGGTATTTGATTTATCACTTGCTCAATTCTATCTTTCTTCCTTAAATACTAAACACATTCATTCAGAACAAAATGGGGCCATAATAGGTCTCTTAAGGAGTTGTAGTTTGCCTGCAGCAAGTTACCTCAGCTTTGAATTCCTCCACATTCTATATAGTGTTTGATTTTTGCGAATGCATGTTAGGACCCATAATGATTATGTACTGATGAATACAACATTTTTTAAATGCAAATAAATAATCTTGTAGTTTTCATTTTCTTAATCTTTAAATGTATCTGTTGTGTTACAAACATATAGAAATAAAACAAGTTTCAGGAATGCGTTTATGTAACGTTACTAGAAAATATCACAAGGAGTTGGTTATTCCAGTGATTTCCAAACAGTTCAGACATTTCTGTGGTTTGCTGCTTGAGTTTTGTTTCTGTAAAACAAATCTTAGTGTCTGTGCAACATATTATACTTCTAGGTCATTTTATTGTGTTGTGTGATATTTCAAATATAATTTCTGAGCGTTAGTACTGCCACTTTCTGTCAAACCCTATTGTGTGTATTTTTTATTTGTTTTTTACACTGAGGAAAAGTGATACATTAGAATTATAAAATATTTAAGGAAGTGTTCTTTGACTATGAAAGAAGTTCAAAAATTTCAATAGAATCAGAATTTTTCTTTCAAGATGGCAATGGATATTCTTGTTAATCTTCAGTGTTGACTATAAAAAAGAGAGTACTAACTTTCCTGGAAAATCTGTAGGTGTGTGTAGGGTGATATAGTTCTTTTAAAAAAATGTTTACAGGTATGAATTGTATCATCTGAATTCTGATTTTGAGTCACTAAAATTGTACTAAAACTATTAATAAGAAATAATTTATGTGTACTTCTCTTTGCCTTGCAGCTTTAGGCGATAAAATTGTGAGAGACATCCGACCAGGAGCTGCCTTTGAACCTACATACATTTATAGACTCCTGACAGTTATAAAGTCAAGTCTGTCAGAAAAGGTGTGACTTAAAAAGCTTTGACTTCTGTTATGGCATTGCAAGGCAATCACTGTAGTTAAAATAATATAAAGTCATATATCAATTTCCATGCCTAAATATCTCTACAATCAAATAGTGGGCAGTTCAAGCTTGACTGTTTTAGGACTGAAATTATAGGAAGGTGTTAATACTAAGTTTAGAAGTTTGATTTGTCATATGTGCTTGGGGTTAGTTGAAGGTCCACATAGACTTCAGGTTTAGGCAATTTAAGGAAAAGCTAAACTGTCTTTTTATTTGGCCTTGATTTGACAATGACTTCTAATATTGCTTTTAAAATAAATAGCAAAAAATAATTGCTAACGCACATGTTAAATCAGATTTAATGAAAGAATGCAGAAATTCTCACAGCCAGGTCAAGATTATGTGTGTACTTGCTGTTTATGGCAGATTACCAATTAATGTACAGGTTTTTTTGAACTGGTTAAAAATTTAAACTTTATTTGACTTTACAACTTAGACTGAGTAGTTGTACATTAGCTGGATTAATAGGGGAAGGCTAGATGCTCGTTGTCTTGAATCTTCTGTGGAAATGAACTGTGGAAATGCCATTTAATAATTGAAAAAACTGTTTTATTCAGGGCAGGCAAGAAGACGCTGAAGAATACTTGGGATTTATCCTCAATGGACTACATGAAGAAATGCTGACCCTAAAGAAACTTCTCTCTCCACATAATGAAAGTTAGTGTTTGTTTGAGTGATGTGGGGGTTTTTTTCTGTTTGCAGCAAACTTCATTTCTTTCAAATGTTTTCCCTTTTTTGTGAAGATTCTGTAATAACAGGGAAATGTTTGCAGTAGATGCTGAGATGGGGTTAGAGTGCCATATTTTAGCGGACTCAAAGACATTAACAAATAATCTTTTGTTAAAAGCTGTCCAACAGGAAAAAAATCAGTCTGTTCTGTCCAGTTTAGGAATGATCTGAAGTGTTACAGGCTATTTGGAAAATCATTATCATTCTTTACAGTGGCTTTATGTTTGGGTCCCAAAAATGAAACAAAGCACTGGCAGTCTTAGCCAAGTATAGAATTAAGATCACTAGTTATCCAGTTTGCCCTTCATAGGGTAATTTTTTTAATGATATAAAATATTCATTCCATGTTTTGTTCTTCAGCTGTGTGCCGTTTATAGCCTCCTGACTTTGGCACTTGCAAAGAAAATATTTGCTAGGCTTTGGGTTCCCTGTGCAGAAAAGGAGTTGTATTTAATAGCAGCCTAATTATGTTTCCAGAATAACGCTTGACTTATTCTCTAACCTATAAATTTACTACTAAAAATGTATCAAACTCTGCTTGAAATCAACATCCACAGTCATAAGTGAGCTGCATCCTGTTAATATATGGATGTGTTCAGCTCTGAGTGAGCCTGGACTTTGCTTGTTCTTGTTTACTTTCTCAAATGTGTGATCTATTAAAACATTTTATTGTCTGAAAAGTATTTCTGTTGTTTTTTTTCCTTTCAAACTCTGTATCTCTTTTATTTGTAAAAAATTTACTTTTTTTCCTTCTTCACTTTAAGAACTCTCCGTTTCCAATGGCCCTGAGGCTCAGACTGTTCATGAAGAGGAGGAGCAAGATGAACAAGGGGAGGGCAGTGAGGATGAATGGGAACAAGTAGGACCTCGCAACAAATCATCAGTCACTCGGCAGGCTGACTTTGTTCAGACTCCAATTACTGATATTTTTGGTGGTCATATAAGGTATAGTACTTTTTTATAAGAGTTATTGAGACTGTAGGCTCTTTTGCCTTTATGGACAACCTTTCCTTCTGCTTGGCTTTCAGTATTTTTTTACCATTCCATAGTTGGATGGAAGAGACTGTTGCACAGTTTGTTCAGGCCAGGAGATAAACATTCTACCATGAAGCATTTGTTATGCAAGAGAGGGTTCGGAAGATCGACCAGAATAATCAAAGGATTGATCAATGATCAGATTATTCTATAATTTACTGTAGAATCTGAATCTTTTTTTTAACCATCTTGAAATTACAAACTCTGTAGACAACAAAAGTCCTGGATTGCATGTAGAGGAGTTTGAAATATGTATTAATGTCCAAGAATTCCAAACAGCTTCAGAGCTACCTGATTTTCGTGACCTTTGAGTAGTCTTGACTAAGGGATAGTGAGATTTGATACTGAGGGATAGTGAGATTAGCTGAGTTAAATCTGATAAGTAAAAGAATGGAGTAAAATAACAAGTTGTAAAATCTTGATTTAGACACTTGTGCTTCTCGGAGGCAGGAAAAATCTGTGTAATAGTTAAATATTAAAGGTGAAAGAAGTTTGGAAAAATGTAAATTACTACAAGATGTTACAGGAATGAAAAGAATGTGGGATTTTCCTTCTGTGCAGGTCTGATACCAGATGAAGTCAGAAAGTAGATACTGAAGGTGTTGTTATTCTGGAAAGGAAGCAAGGAAGCCTCCCTACTTGTTTGGAGAAATGTCTAATTTAAAATGAAGGCAAAGTAAATACTTGCTAAAAACACAGTCCAAAACAAAAAAGCTAGGTGTGAAGAATTATTTTTAAATTGGAGACAGACACTTAATTGCTGGTGTTTGACTCCCGGTGTTGCTGGGTGTTGAGTCCAGAAGTATGAATAATGTGGGCTAGTTACTTCTTCCTGTGAAATGCACTGAAATTATTCTTCTGGGATTTGAGTCAGACAGCTGGCAAATAATATAATATTTTCTATAGAAATTGGCAGGCGAGTGTACATATTGATGAAGTTCTGTGTAGATGGTATGTTCACCTGAGGTATTGTTAATGCCCTTAGTATATTTATCATGGTTGGAATTCTGTAGATCTCTACATGATTCCATTATTTTTAAAAATAAGAATACTAAGAGAATGCTGTCTTTTGTAGAAGTCCACCAAAAATGACATGAAATCAAGGTAATACTTAGAAAAGACAAAAACTTGCCCTGAGCTGCAGAACCACAGGGTCCAATCTGACATCTGTTGTTTTGCACACCCATTTTATTTAGCCTCCAAAGTAGGTCACACCATTTAATACAGAAACAGTATTCCATGTTGTGATGTTGGAAAGCTTCTCCATCCTCTGAGGCTGAGGGTGGAGATAGGAAGGATTGAATACGGAACTGCTAGTTGAAGTCCACTAAAGAGACAGCATCGGAAATTGGAAAAATCAAGTGGAAGAAGCAGCTAGGAAAACATGGCTTGAGTTGGCATCTTTTGGCTTGGGAAACTTTAGGCTTTAATTATTTATTAAATTCCTATTGGGCATAATTGCTTTAAAAAAAAAAAAGTCTTAAGCAATGTGAGGCATAAGAGTATGAGTAAAGAAGATAGAGTTTTATATCACATTCTGGTTTGTTCCTGTGCAGGATTCCCTTTTGACTTTCAGCTTGTGTGAATTTCAGATATTTTGTTACTGGGTTGGCTTACAAGCCAGTTAGAAATCTGCTAAATATTTCCATAAGTAGCACCCACTTTTCCCTTCAAGTGCACTGTTTTTTTTAAAAGAAGTTACACCAGTGACGTTGTAATTAAGCTGCTTAGCAATTGGCCTTCCTGTTTTCCTGAAAAATTCCTACTATAGATTTCTTACCATACCCAACTGTAATTATTCATTGAAAATCATTTGTTTTCCCTCGACCAGTTGAGATTTCTAATTATTCTAGTAAAGGTCATTGTCACAGAAAATCGTATCAAAAACAATTTTAAAAAATCATTAATGCTAACTTTTCAGAAAACTATCCAGATTATTAATTATTTTTAAATACATGTGCTTGAAACAGCTGGAGGAGTTAGGATTTTTCTGTTGATTATTGCACTAAATGATTAGCTTAAAAAAGTTTGGGAAGTGTCTCCAAAAGCAGCAAGGCTTACACAGTGAAGGGTTTGTTTGTTCAAACAGTGTGCTTGCCATGTGTTGAAGGTTTTGTCCTTAAATATAACCAAGGAGGAAGTGTTAAACTGAAATAAAGATGCTACTGTTTTCCATATGCTACCTTTCCCCTAAAGGATATGTATTTGCCAATTTGCTTTGGCTTTCTGTTGCTGCTTCAGGTCTTTGCCTGAGTCAGAGGGGCCCTTTGGATAGAAGTCTGCAGGACAAGTGTTAAACCTAGATGTTAATGTTTCCTGTTAACATGACCTGCAGTCAAGAGCTATGTTAATTACGTTACTGCTTTCAAGCTTTATGAGGCATTTTAAAAAGCATGACAATATGATAAGTGAATAATTTCTAAGGCTATTAAAAAACCAGATCTTTGTAGCAGCTGGAGATTTTTAATATGAGTTCTGCTTTCAAAATAAAAATTCTTGAGCTATGTTTGATGCTTTTAAGTTTTCGGCTAAGTTCAAAAAAAAATGAAAAAAAACAACCCCAAAATGCCAGGAAATGTCCTCATGCCCTGGGTTGTTATTCCTGCAGTTTCCCGAAAGACTCCAGTTAATGTACAGTGAAGTATGTGGACAAAGTGTGGACGCTGAAGATGACAGGAGGAGAAGGAAGGACCAGTCCTTGGTGGAGTGTAGTTTATATTGCTTATTGGAAGACTTAAGCAAAAAATTTAAAATTGGTGAAATTGGTCTTAGTAAAGCGACTAAAAAAAAAAGTGTATTTTTATTGGAGAATATGGTATCAGTTATAATTTTTACAGTTAAATAATCTCTGAAGATCTGTTTGAAAACTTACTTCAGTAATTCTAACACAAAAAGAATCTGGAGGTGAATCTTTCTAAATGCATTATCAACAATTTCATTATTTTTCTTTAAACTTTTGATGCTTCTCCAGTAGCTCTTTTAATCCTGGCATAAACAAAACAATTACAATAGAATTCCATTCTGTATGTTCTAAGTGGATGTGAAAATAATTTACATTGCAGTAAAGTGGATTCATGTTGAAATTTAGGCTTCACCTGTTTATTTGTTGTGTTGCTTTGGACTAACTATAAATTGAGTTCTGTCTGTCCTTGCTTGAAGATTCTGTGTTGTTGAAAATTCTTCTGCTTTATTACATTTTAACTTTTTTGTTTCCCTAGATCTGTTGTTTACCAGCAGAGTTCTAAGGAGTCTGCTACACTGCAACCTTTCTTCACCCTGCAACTGGATATCCAGTCAGACAAGATCCGCACAGTTCAGGATGCACTGGAAAGTTTGGTGGCAAGAGAGTCTGTCCAGGGTTATACCACAAAAACCAAGCAGGAGGTATGTTCTGTTGACCCCTTTTACAGTCAAATACTAGACTTGAAAGGTGTTTTTATACGGCTCTTGCTTTACAAATAGTGGAACACTATGACTAACAAAAGAGGTATTAACCCTTTCATAGTGCCCTACAGCGGTAAAACATATTGCACTTGTATACATGCATGAAGGGAAGAGAACTGTTAAACAAAACCATGCCTATAAGTAGGTGCTTTCTTAGTTGGTGTAGTAATTGGTTGGAGATTTTACAGGAGTGGATATTAAATTATTGTAGTAGTAATACACATTACTATGAGTAAATTAACTGACGTTAACATTCTGATTCCTGGGGGTTGCCAGATGTTCTTGGTAAAGGACCGTGTCTTCAGAGTCTGTTAGCACACTCTAGCTTCATGAAGAAATCTCTTTTAGCAGAATAGTTGCGTGGTTATCCTTGATGGGTTTTGATTTACACATTAAACTTAAAACTCAAAAATGCAAATAGTCATTGAAGGTAGGCCTAGTAGAAGTCCGTCTAGAACCTCATTAAAATATTTGATTATCGCTGTCTTTCTGTCTGGATTGATAACCTGAAATCTTTCAATAACCAAACCTCCATTTGGTGTCTTTGGCACTGTGTAATTAACTGGTTTGCTGTACACAGCCCTAAAAAACTGAACTTCAGTAATACTTGCTGACTAGGAGTAGGACATTGAGTAGGTGTTACCTGTGATTCTTGTATAGTTGTCTTCACTGCTTTGAGAGAAGGTCAGAGAAACACCAGTCAGTATTTACACAAATCATTACAATTTATTTAGAGGGGAGTGAGTGGAGGACCTTTTGTGATCTCCAAGCCCTGTAATTCTGTTGCTTTAAGTACCAGGACATTTTATTCTGTCTTCTCATGTGGCTCTGCAACTTTCTTCATCTTGTTTTTCAAATAATACAATAAATAATAGTAATAATTACAATCAGAAAATACTTCATAGGAAGAAAAGCAAGCTTTTGGCATTACAGTTTGGGAATTTGTGATATTGGGTAATAAACTTTTTTCCCACATGAAGGTGTTGCCTGCCTTCTTATCGTGTGCATTATTAAGAACATCATCTTTGGTGTGCATGGACAGCTCAGAGGGAAATTTTGTGTACACCATTCAAAACTTCTTTCAGTAGGGTAGGATGGAAAGAAGCTTTTTAGTTGTAGATGTTCTCTCTGGCATTAATTTCTGTACCTAAGTTTTCTGAATACTTCAGGTAAGAATACGGTTAAAGAACGGGTGGGCTGAAGATGGAGAGCTGAAATTTGTCTGCCTTGTATACTCAGTAGGAGTGCTAGCGAACGTTTATTTCTTGATGTGAAAGAAACATTTGCAATGCAAGCTCATCATGATCTACCACATAGATTTTGCTAGCCATTCATTTTTCAGTTTTTATTGCAGATGGGTTTGACTTCTTTACTGTCAACCCAGTGTTCAATTATGGGGTTTGGAAGAAATGAGTGTTCAAATTAGGTGCTGGAAGTTTGGTCTGGCCTATATTTTAGAGTCTGTGTGGAAATAAAAGCATTCACAGTGTCTTTTAGTTCTTTCTTTCAATATGAAATCCAAGTTGAAATAGCTGTTCTCATATTAAAATGGCAGTGAAAGCACTGAACACATTGACTCTAGGACAAGTATAAAAGACATTTCAGAATGCATTGTGATGAAGTATTTGATCTCCGTTTTACAGAACGGGAACTTGGGACTGCTGATAATGCTAAAATCATATTACTAAATATTATTACTGTATTCTCATTGTTTTAATCTGGATTGTATTCTTTACAAGATGTGGGAAAAAAATTAGATATGAAAAGAATAATCTTCCAAATATACATGAGTTATTTCTCTTAAAGTTTGTTTTTAAAATCGGTTTGCACTGATTTTATGGGTGCGCACATAACAAACTAGCCTTACCTCATTTACTTTTCTAGGTTACTTTCCACATACTCCTTAGAAGGGGTCTTCACATCCCCTGGAGTTCTCAAGCTGGTCCTTGAGGATCTTAGAAGTATTTTTTTTGGATTCTGACTCATGCTCACTAAACAAACATTTGTGGCACTTTTAGCTGGGAATGTTGCTGCCAGAAGTCAGGGCCCTTCACAGTCAGAACAGCAGAACCGTGTGCCTGTTCCTCTGCAGCTGCGCTTCAGTTTGGCATCATAACACACAGCTGCTTTGATCAGTGGTTTAAGCTAATACGGAGCCACACAGCTGAGGTGCCTGCATCTGTTCCCATATGCCAGCTCAGTTACTGAGGATGGAGAGAGCGGCAACTGCTTAAACCACTGCAGTGTCCTCTGTTCCTAGGCTGCGAGGTGTTAAGTTCTTTGCACAAAACTCTGATTTCAAAGACTTCAGATTTGAGATGTAGAAGACTCGACACAGGAAAATTTTGAGAGAGTAATAACTGCAGAATCAAGTGTATTATTTTTTCTTTTTATAAAGGCTCTCTCGATTTGCTCCTTAAAAGCAGAAGCTGCTCCATGCTAAGATGCAAGGATGATGCATGTTTTCATGAGCTCAACAGAGGATTGTGTGAACTTCTTGTGACCTTCACTTTCAGACACTGCCTTCTGACTTCTTACTCTGTGTGTTATTTCCTGAAAATTGAGGCAATGGGCACCAGCAGGCATTTCTTGAATGGAGAAGAATGGGGTCCTGTTTGGCTTGCTGGTTTAAAATAAACAAACAAAAACCAAAACACAACCCCCTAGTTCTCAGTGAAATTGCTGCTGCTGGCAGGGATTTGATGGGTTTTGGATGCAGAAGGGCATATTTTGAACCTTTTACGATACAGGTGAAATATTATAGTTTGTAGAGACTATTTCTGTTTCAAATGTAGAATTGCTTTTAAATTGGATCAGCCAAGTTCATGAGGTAATAAAGTACCCTACAAATTCTGCTTGCTTCAGCATCCTAAGAGATTTTACTTTTCAAGTCTGCAAGAGCTAGTAGTTATTCCCTTGAGTTTCTGTTCCATTCTTGGGAAGTTCTAGCAGAATAAGGTCTTGTACTGAAAAATAACATGCTGATCATTTACAATAAAGACATTTTTCTCCATTAAGAAAAAAGAAAAAAATGAAAGCAGTTTTTGGAGATTTGGGGTTTTTTTGTCATAATTTCTAGTATGTCAGAACAAGTTTGGTTTTCATACAGTAACTGCAGATTATCTGAGTTTGTTTTTTTTTAAGTAGCTTGCCTTTGTTTTATAGATGTTCTTTTTTGATTATGGTTAATTTCCACGTTGAAAATTAAGAGATGATTTGGATTAGTTTGTATTTTTCCTTCTGTTTGGCTTTTTCTGAAAAGGTACTTTCTTTTAGAAATGAAAACTTGCCTCAGGTACTGCTGTTGTGTTTGACAGTTGAGAGTTCTCTGATATCAGCAGCAAGTGTTAGAAGTTATTGACCTGTTGATTAGAGTATAATGACTAGCTAAGAATTATTAATCACTATGTCGTTACGAGCAGTTTCTCCTGGGGCATCTCCAGCAAACTGGTTTTAGTACTTCAGTACCTAAATATCTGTGTTCATTCTAACACTTAGCATTGTACTCTAAGGTATTGGGTTCTTCAAGACAACATTTTGGTTGAAGATCCATCATGCTATGAGTAATAAACTGCAGCGTTTATCATAAATGAATACTAATTTAAAACAAATCTGTGGGTTTTTCTGCTAGTGTTTTTAAAATAAAATACTTTGTACTCTTTTAAAGGAGTCGTTTTGAGCAGTTAAGTTACAGCTTTTCTTCATCTTTGTTCTGTGTATGTTTTAGGTGGAGATCAGTCGAAGAGTGACACTAGAAGAGCTTCCACCTGTTCTTGTCTTACACCTCAAGCGATTTGTATATGAGAAGACTGGTGGATGTCAGAAACTTATCAAGAATATTGAGTATCCTGTTGATCTGGAAATTAGTAAAGGTAAAGATTTTCGAACAAGGTTTTCCCTTCTTTAGGGAAAAGGTAATGTTGTGTTTCCTACGGATATCTTTGTTGATTTTCTTTCTTACTCCCAGCTTTGTGTGCAAAAATTCTTGTCTCTTGTGGACTAGAAACATAGTACTTTGAACATCTTGCTATGTGAGTTTCTTGGGGGGTGTTGTTTGTTCATTTTCACAAAAATATACTTGAGTTCTTGGATTCAGTCTTGCCTGTGATGGATTTGTACATCCATTTTGCAAAGAACAGTGTCACTAAAGATCTTAAACCCTTTTGCACATCCTAGACGTTGGGTTGGCCAAATAAGAGTTTCCTGCAGGTTTAGGGAGTAAGACTATAAACTGCTGAGGACAGATGTTGGAAGTCATCCTGTTGAATGAGGAGTTTGTCCCAAATACCAGGCTGTTGCCCAGGAATACTAGATAATTTTATCTCGGATTTCATTTAGAGAAGTGGCAAATAACTGTAATAAACAGTGGATGATGGAAACTGGCAGTTTACAAAAATGCAGCCGGAAGGCAAACAAATGAGCTGTAGTTCAGGAGTTCAACAACAAAGTTTCTTCTTTCAACAAATAACTTAAGAGATACCAGTTTTACAAAGCGTGGAAGCTTTAATGTAACCCAGTACCTGAAGCTTGCCAAATTAATTGCATTATGTTTTGATGCAACAAATTGACTGTTGGCCAGACAGTAGTTCAAATAGGAAGAAAGAAAGTTAATGATTACTCATGTCTTAGATGAAATGCATAGTTTGTCAGGCAGTAGTTCTATTTTACTTAATATTTTATTTTAAGAATTATTTAAAGAATGGCTCCTCGTAGAACTAGTTCAGTTTGCCTTCACTGACAAGACTGGTTGTGGTATGGTTTGGAATCTGTGACTGATTTTTTTTGCATTGCCTGACAGCAGGAATGCAAGCAAAACAGGCAAATGGTCTGATCTTTTTCCTCTTATTTTTTTCTTCTTTTTTTTTTTTGATAGTTTTAAACCTTCAGTAAACATTAGTGTTAGCAAACTGAATATTGGAACCCTGACCATTCTTTAAAGGCTTCAGAAGACATTTTATTTTAACTGTGGTAGTGTTGTTTTATCTTGGATATAATTGATCCCTTTGAAACTGAGTTTCTAAAGCTGTTCACTATTGCCTTTGACTTTTTCTTTTTCCTCCTCCAGAGCTACTATCTCCTGGTGTGAAAAGTAAAATTTTTAAAGCCCAAAGAACCTACCGGCTCTTTGCAGGTATTTTATCTATACGCCTCTAGTCCCTGTAGTGCAAATACCATTTCTGTATTTAAAATTCTAGAAATGCTAGTTTCCTGTATTATATAAAATTTTTTTATTTAAAATTACACTGAAGTAACTTGTGGGTGTCATATGTTTTTATTTAGTGACTTATTTTTTGTGTGCATATATACATATATTGTTTTACCTTTATATATCTGACTGATCCAGCTTAAAGCTCATGTTCTATAACAGATCCACCCTGAAAAACAGCAGCAGATAAAATACAGGTGTAATATAACTCTGCCTAAAATACATCATGTAGTCTGAGAATAATGGTTCAAATGTCTTTTGAAATGTTGTTGAAATGCTGACTTTGCATCCCTTTTAACCCTCCAGGTGAGTATTGCTGGCAGGGTGTGAATAACGTATTGTAGGTGGAAGAGTTTACCTTGGAGAAGATTATTTTTGTGAGGAAATGTTTTAAGAGTGTCTGTATACTAAATAACTGAATTGATAGTTAAGATTGGAAGGTCATGTAAGAAGTGAGAAACAGCATTTCAGTATTGAACACAACAGTCTCTAAGTAGTCTGAATTTCCTGAAGTTTGACACTGCTACACAGTTTGACTCGATGATCCGATGGGTCTCTTCCAACGTGGTGATTCTATGATTCTATGATTTTGTGATTTGCACTTGCTTGTTTATGTTGGCATAAGGAGAACAGAATAAACTGGTGAACCGAAGGTCTTAACTCGTACATCACCAAATCTGTGCCAGTACTGGTGGCCTTATGTGATTTGGTGGTTTGGATCCAGTTTTGTGACCGCTGAGGTTACGGAAGGAGATAACATATCTGTCGCTTGTGGAAATTCAGGACTGTTTCTGGCAGTGTAAAATTTTTTAATTGATAGTGGTTTTCATGGAACAAGTTTAAGTTTCAGGTATTATACACAATTTGGCTAATTATCTAATGAGAAATTTTTGGACATCAATAATTCAAGCTTAAGCTACTGTAAAAAAATTATTTTCTAGATTCCCTCGAATGTATAGATCTAGTATAGCCTGCCCTCTTGCTTCAGTCAAGTTTCTCTAAAATGTTTGTTTTCATAGAAGTATGAAGAAAATCTGAGTAAGCTTGAAGTGACTCTAGTCTGAAAGAGTTGGCAATTTCATAATTATATACTAGATTATGGTTAAGGCTCACCTGTTCCCAGAAGGAGTTAATGCAGTTTCTTCTATGTATCCTTAGAATTACATACATAACAGATCTCTTCCATTTGGAGGCAGTTGTCACACCTAGCGCTGAGAGGTCAGTGTTAAGCTTTGGGTTCAGTTTCTGCAAGGAGGGCTGAGATCTTTTCTGTAGAAAACTTCTGACCACATAGATAATTGAGAAAAGAAGCCAGATTGAGTCTGTCTTAGAAGCAGCAGGATTAGCAGTTAATGAAAGTTCAGTTCACAGTTTTGTTAAGGAGGTTACTGAGTAAGATAGTACTGTTGTCAGCAGGTAGAGGGAACGTGTAGCTTAGAGTATCTCACAAAGTGGGACAGTACACGTTGGAGGGTTCTGCTGCATTGTTGCAGACCGGCTTTGTGAAGCAGATCCTTCCCAGAAAATCCTCTAGGAAGTTTTTAAAGGCAATTTGATGCTTTTGATTCTTAATTTACTTAAACCTACTTTTAGAATAATGAGGTTTGGTGTGCTGGAGAAACATTTTTGGTATTACGTAGCATTGAATGTAAGCAAGCAGGCGAGCACTAAAAACTCAAAAGATTCTTAAAGCTGCTTAAGCTAGGTTATACCATGTGCAAAACCATGAGCATGCTATGAAGAAAGCACTATGCAACACTGATTATTTACTTTTTCAGTGGATGTTTACCTGTGCATAGTATATGTGCATCATGAATTTCTCTTTGCAGTTGTCTATCATCATGGAAACAGCGCAACTGGTGGCCATTACACTACGGACGTCTTCCAAATTGGTCTCAACGGCTGGTTACGCATCGATGACCAGGCAGTCAAAGTGATAAATCAGTACCAGGTGGTGAAGCCGTCTGCAGAGCGCACAGCCTACCTCCTGTACTACCGCCGAGTTGACCTGCTGTGAAACTTCTCCCTTTTACGCTGTGTGTGCAAGATACCTGCTTTGTAGAACGCCAACTATCACTAACTTTTTTTTCCTCCTGTAAATGCTCTTTTGAGTGAATCTTTTTTCTATTTTTTTTCTTCTTTTTTCCCCTTGCAACGATCAAATAGAGTGATAAAGGAAGCTACCTTGGGTTTGTGCACAACATAGTTTGTGTTGACTTTGCAGAATGAAGTCACTTGTTTGAAAGACTCAGTCTCATGAATCACAAAAATACAAAAAAAAAATTTAATCTGAGTTAATGCTGAATCCTAAGATAATAAAAGGGGGTTTGCATTTGATTCCCACTTTCTAATTGCGTAGTAGAAGAAAACCCTGCACCAGCAACAGAACTTGTAGATTTCTGTGAAAATGTTTTATCTTTACTTAAGTAAAAAAATAAAAAAAATAAAAAAATACAAAGCTCTCTCTGCTTCCCCAATAGTTTTTGATAAGTGGTAAAATATGAGCCGATGTGTATGAGATGGAAATGGTCCTATGTGCTTCAAAATGCAGAGTTGCTGGGTCCTAATAGGAAGACACATTTTAATAATTGTGCGATGAGAAACTGCTTAAGTACACATTGCAGATCAAATATTTGGAGTTCAGATGTTAGTCTATATAGATGGGTGATTGTAACTTTATTGCTATTAAGAAATTTCAAACTGCATTTATGCTTCTGTGTACATGAAATTAAAAAACCAGGCAAAATAATTAAGATTGATATTTCTTTAAGTCTGCTTTGTTTAATTTTGCTGTCTGCTCTCCTATAATGTTGAGTTCTAATTGTACACAGTTTAGTGATATCTAGAAGTATAAAGTTGTCGCCCATCAATAAAAGTCACAAAGTTGGTTTAAGGTGTGTGTGGATTTTGTTTGTCCTCAAGTATACATTCTACCCATGGAAACAAAAAATTGCTATGGGGCACTTTCAGAAGTTGTAGATGGATGGCATTTCCCCAGGTGAAGGGTGGATGGTTTTGTGTATTGCAACTTTTGAAACTTTAGAAATGTTCTCTTTCAGCATTGAGATGGATGAACTTTGAGAAGAGAGGGAGAGGAGACGAGCCAGGCTTGAAGAGCTGCACTTCAAGTGCCAGGACTGAATACTCGTTGGCCAGAAGAGGGAACTGAATCCCTTCTGTATCCAACGTGAAAACCGTGTGTGCTTGTTCTTGAGGTAGACGTTTTGTTTGCCTTTAACTAAAATATACTTTTCTTTAGCCGGCTGACATTTTCTTTGAAGTGCTTGGTAAAAATATTTTCTTGATCAGCTTCCTGTTGCCCTCCCTGCTGCTGAAGATGATAAAAACTCCCTGCATATTGTTTAAACCATAATTTGGTGATAGTGGTATTATGTGCTTATTGCATCCTTGGAGGAGTGTTAGAATTGTTGCCAGTGGAACAGGGCTAATTTTAACATGGATTGTGGAACTAAAATCAGCTGTGTTAATTTTACAGCTATTGTCTTCCAATCAATTCCTCTAGTATTTCTTTAAGCTGCTGATTTCATTTTACTTTGAATGGCTTGTCTTTCCAGAAGATGGGTGCTGTTCTTTACTGAAAAGCTGTGTTGGCTTTTTCAAGAGAAGGAAGCAGCCTTGTGAATGCTTTGTGTTTCATTGCTTGCCCATAGATGTGGGCTACCCTCTTGTGTTGTCAGCACAAGTAAAACCACAGTTAGTCACTTTACCAAGGACTTTTACCAATATTCACTCATGGCTGCTTCCTCGAAGAACTTAGATGTGAGATGCTTAATCACAGGTGCTGTTTGCACAATTTCGTTATGTAGAGCAGTTGTGTGGATGTGTGGAAACAAAATTCCTGCAACAGACTTGGGTGTTGGATGAGCAGCAAGACCTGCTGAAGAAAGCCCTGCTGATTTGCCATCCGGCTTTTCTACCCTCTCATGGGGTAGTGGAGAACTTGGGACTTTCCTGCTTGTGAATCACTCCTGGAAATGCTATTCTGTAAGGAATGAGTGTGCTGCCCGGGGCTCCAGCAGCAAGTAGGAACAGCCAGCCACATGGCTGGGGTGAGTCTCCTCAGGGTGTTCTTCCCTGCTCAAAGCTGAGTGACCTTTGGACGGATGATGCTAAGTTTTTTTTCTTGAATATTAGGCAGTGCTAATTGCATACCCTGCCATAATCCTGATGCTGAAGTTACAGTATTTTTCTAGTTTTGGGTGTCCAAATGTGTAGGGTGTTTTGTTGATTGGCAAAGTTTATTTGTATTTTCTGATCTGAAGATTGTGACTGTGGCACTATAATTTTGGTGACATGCCACCAACTCCAAAGCCAAATCTTGTTTTGATTTTGGCCAGTGGCAGGGAAAACCCAGCTCCTGACTGCTCACTGGGCACAGTGCCCCGAAGCTGGGGCTGTTGAGGCAGCATGCCAGGGGCTGCCCAGTGGCTGGGACTTCCAGAGTTTCCCAATGTGAGGATGCCCGTGGCGGGATTTACCCCAGAGCCAGTGCTGGTGAGACATTGGTTATCGTTTCAATTCCATGTCTGGGAAGAGGGGATATTGAAATGACTGTTCAGTACTGGTTATTGTTCACCACCCCTTCCTGCACCCTAGCTGAAGGTGTTTGTTGTACTGAAGAAATAATTTTTTTGCCTCACCTTGTGGCTGTGTTGAGCATTTCCTTGTTTCTCCAATGGGAAAAGATAAATTTCTGATAATATAGGCATACCAGGATATTCCAGATAAAATTGCAGGTAATAATTAATTAATGTGTTACTTGATAACAGGTCCTTGCAATTAACTTCTAATTTTGATGGGAGCAGATGGTCAGCTGGTGAGTTTTGACCCATTTTACTCAAAAATTACAGGTTTATAATAGGTAGGATGTCAGGTATATTCAGTAGAAACAGCCTGGGCTGTGGTGTTGGTCTGCTCTTGCACTAAAGGGATTTATGGTGAGGGGTTTTCTAGAAAAAGCTTTCCTGTTAACAGGTTGGGGTTTTTTTAACCAGTTGTGGGAGGGGTTTATAATACAGGTGTATTAAAAATACAGGTAAAATAATTTTTCTAATTATCGGGGGGGGGTATTGCTGTTTGCAAGCAGCCCTTCAAGGCTTTCCCAGGACTTGGGAGCGTGTGTTGAAGTTCAAGTTTTTGCTACCTGAAGTCTTGCAATGTGTTATCTTTTGGGAAGGGAGCACTGCATCAGTCCCAGTCTTCCTGTGAATAATGAAATGAGTCTTTTTGGTTATAGATGACTTATTAGCTTTGGAGGTAACAGTGTTCCACCTGGAGCAGCCCCTTCTTTGTGATGAGCAGTTCTGAGAGGAGTAAAGAACAGCAGGAACAGCTTAAAAAGGGTAAAGTGAAGGAGAGAGGAGAGGAATAAATGAAAGAATGGGATGAGAAAGTGGACTGGCGTAGTTTTATTTATTTAGCTGTGCATACACCTCTGCTGAGATTTGCTTAGAATGCATGTGTGATAGATTAAATATGGTATTACAGTATAGACTTGATCCTAAGAACGTTGTAGTTGGTATTTTTTGCTCTCAGGAGGTTTTTGGTGTGGAGACATAAGGTTCTGTGTTCCTGTGCAGCTGTGGAAGCTTCTGTGTCCTGTGTATTATCCCCTGGACTACAATAGCAAAGGAATTCATATCAGAAGTCGAGTTCTGGTAACAACATAAACGTTTCCTGTTCTTCAGTGACCTGTGGAGGCATCTTTAAAAAGTTGTGAGGGTTGGAGAATATGAGAGAACTTCTGCTACAAAAATGCAATTCCATGGGAATCTGTTTATTTAGTCCCATATTTCACTTGACCTGAACAGGTTCCCCGTGTTCCAGTTTGTACCTATTGCTCCTTGTCCGGTTGCTGGGCACCACTGAGGATTCTGTCCTCATCCTCCTGACACTCACCCTTAAGCTGTTTATAAGCATTGATATGGTCCCCTCTCATTCTTCTCCAGGCTAAACAGACCCAGGTCTGTAGGAAACATGGGCAGGGTGAGAACGACGTACTCTCCATGATGTGGCCTTGGTATCCTGCAGGATAACACAGAGGAAGAGATGCTTGCAAAAAAAAAGAAATTAGATGGACATGGTTTAGTATTTGATAGGAATGGTTGGACTGATGATCCAATGGGTCTTCCAGCCTAGTGATTCTGTGATTCTATGATTCTATGAAATGTTACTGATTTTTCTAAAGAAATGGCAATGAGTAATTGTCAGTCGAAATCATCTCTTAGCATGAAATGGAAGCTATTCAGACAGTATTCATTTTTGGGTTTTTTTTCACTAAGGATATTACAAATTCAGTAGTTAAAATCTGTCTTTTGCAGTGTGTTACTCAAAGGAAAACCAAGTAAAAGCTGTGTGGCAACAGTCTGTGAACACATAACCACAAATTGTAGTTTCTGTATTAAACTCCTCCCATTGTTGCAAAAGGAGGATTTTGCAGCTTTTTAATTATTTGCTTTGTGAATAATTATATAAAAGAAGGAAAAAAAAAACCAAAACAGCTAAGACAACCCTTCCCCAATACACCATAAATCTGGAGGTTGTGTGCTTACGTTTAAACCAGGTTTTATGAAATGTTTGTTTAAAAATGCCCATTGAGACCTAAAGTTTTCTAAACTAAAAATTTTGGATGTGCCAATCCAAAGGGCTGCTAGAAAAACCTTATGCCATAAGCCAGGTCTGCATGGAGGGTGGTTTGGAGTGGGAGAGGAAGGTTATCGAAAGCACAAGGCATTTGGGGGTGAAGAGGCTGTGGGTTTTTAAATTAAGAATCTGTGGTTTTCCAGTGTCCCCTGAGCAGATGTTACAGCCCAGGCTGTGCTGCAGCAGAGGGCAGTGGTGGCACATAC
This sequence comes from Piaya cayana, assembly GCA_013389865.1. NCBI lineage: Eukaryota > Metazoa > Chordata > Aves > Cuculiformes > Coccyzidae > Piaya > Piaya cayana. The sequence goes on along the minus strand of WAAB01016656.1, from coordinate 49,505 downwards.
GAATTGTGTGGTGGTAACAGAATTGCTGCCTGGGCTTCGAGTTGCTCCCTGGCTGTCAGGGATGGGGGGGTCTCTTCATAAAGTTGCTGTAAATCTCTCTTGTTTTGAATAGGAATCAAGAGTGAGCCTTTGACATGCAGTGGATGCTCCCAAGATGTTCAAGAATTCATGCAAATGTGGGGTTTGTTCCAGGCTATTTCTAATGACGTAAAGGATTTTGGAAGGTATTTGTATCAGCAAATAACCAGGCGTAATGGCTGTGGAGCTTGTGATTGCAATTCCCCTTCTCCGTTTTGGGGTAAAATCTCCAAAGATGAGTTTGTTTGGTTAACATTTCTGAACTGTTTCAGTGTGCAGATCTGTACCAGTTACTTTATTATTAAAAATGTGTGTTTCAACATCTCTCCCTGAAGATGCCACCAGGAAATGGGGTGAGCTGCAAAAACAAGGGGGCGGGGTGTAGATTTTAGCTCGTGTTTCACTTGTGCTTACAGTGCTCAGCAGTGCCCTAAAATTTTAGCTATTAATTTCTGAATCTGATGCTTGTGTACTTATTCCCTTGCCTTACTGACCTATTTTTTTTTTTTTTTTTTGTGTACTGGCAAAACAGCAGAGGCTTTGGGAAGTTTTGTGGGGAGCTATTTTTTTGTTTTGCATAAGATCAGCAGATTAAATCTTTGGGAAAATTTTCTATATTATGAGAAGGAGGAAAAAAAACTACAGACGAGCCAGGGTGGTCGCAGGCCAGGCTGTCCCAAAACAGGAGAACAGCAAGACAGACTATTATAGGGGTTAACAGTGCTAAATATTAGTTGTATTTGGGATTAAATCTATAAATGCCTGGCTTTCGCTCAAGTGACTAAGGATCCCCATGCTGTAAATTCATCTGCTGGAGCAGCCCCCTTATAATGCCAAGGCAGCATCATGCCATATGGTCAAGAAATTGGAATCTTCATCTCTGGGGGGTAGGACAGGTGCAGCAGGGGTTTCTTGGCCACCTCTACCCCACTGCATCATTTCCCACAGCCACAGGATTAGCTTCATCCCTATTATTCCTCTTGTACTCCCTCTATTCTGGAGCAGAATCAAACCCAGGTAGTGATAGGACTTAGCACTACGGCTTTGAATCTCTTGCACATCCGTGTGCCCTGCTCAGATTTGATCCTGTTATTACTCAGCTACTATTTGAATAGGAAATAGAGGGGAATTTAGTTGAAGTTGAAAATCAAGACATGCTGTCTGCATGTTCAGTTAGGAGGGAATAGTGAAATCTGTGTTTCTTCTTATTCGTTGGCTATTACATTAAAAGCCTTCTCTCCTAATACATACTTACATATGCAGCCTGCTTTATGTGGCTTTTACCACATATGAAATGGAGACGTTATGATCAAGACTGTAATAATGCTGAATGATTAAAAGTCACTTCTGATTGTTTTGGCTTTGGTCAAATGTGTGACATGGAACTGCTGACTCGAGACAAAATGAGGTGCATAAAAAGCCTGCGCTCATCCCATCCCTAAGCACAACCCTGCAGACTGTGTGACTTGTGCAGAGAAGCTGTACTGGGGTATATTAAAACAAAAGAATTACAAAATCAAATCTTTGTAAAGCATCGGGGTTGACAAAGAAGTCAGACAGCCCCAAACCATCCCACTGGGATTAGTTTCCCAAAGGAACATTTGCGGAGATTACAAAATACTGAATTTCTCTTTCATCTCTGAATAATTTGTGTGAAATAATTTGTGTGTCGGTATGTGAGACTTAAAAAGAGTTAATTCAGCTTTCTGGTAATTGGAGTGAAGAGCACCTTCTGAGGGCTGTGAGTCAGGGCTGTGTGGTTTGGGGGTGGCAGCCTGTGTGGGGGCACGATGGTTCACCACTGCTGGCCCTCGTTATTTGGGGGAATGAGGAAACTGGGGGCTGCAGCATCTTTCTGCTGATGAAATAAGCCTTCTGCAAATACAGCAAACTCATTGATCCAGAGTGAATCAGAGAAGAAGAAAAAAAAATTAAAAGAGAGTACAGTATTTTTAAAGCAAAGCAGCACAGAACCTCCTGTCAACCCAGCTCTGTGTGGTCTTTGGAATTGCCCTTGGTGGCAGCACCTGAACCTTTTTGGGAGTGAGCTACTCAAATTCCAATGAATTGCTCTAAGTGGGGTGGAAGTGCCAGGTACAAATGATGGACCATATGTTGCTTCTCATCCGTAGGTTGTTTAGAAGTAAATAGAAACTCTTTGTAAATACAACTTGGAGAATGTGGCCAGTGAGGAAGAGCAGCCAGAAGGGCTGTCATGGCCGTACTAGGCTGCAGGACCATGTGTGATCGGTGAGGACTGGCTCCCCATGTCCCAGCTATGACTTGGGCAGAACAGAAATTGGGTGGAAGACACCCCAAGTGATGAGAATCTGCTGCTTCTCAAATAATATCTTGAAATTTTTTTCACGGAAAGGGTCACTGGGCACTGGAACAGGCTGCCCAGGGAGGTGATTGAGTCACCTTCCCTGGAGGTGTTTAAGGGACTGGTGGATGAGGTGCTGAAGGACATGGTTTAGTGATTGATGGGAATGGTTGGACTCAATGATCCAGTGGGTCTTTTCCAACCTGGTGATTCTATGATTCTATGAATATGGTGTGAGAGATTAAATCACCAACTGTTTTCAGAGGGGTTCTTTACTTTGCTTAGTGGAGTTGCTCTGTCAGCTGCCGATATTTGCTGCTTTGCTCACACGCTGTTGAAAAAGTTTGATAAATGTCATTCTGCCTTCTGAGCACCGCTGGGTTTGAACAAGTCTCACAGGGGCAGAGTATCTTGTAAGCTTCCTCCTTGTCAACAGTAAATAGAAATGGTTGGTGTTTTGCTCAGAGAAACAAATATTGACAGCTTAGAAGAATGGAAGAACTTTCTTTCCCAGCAATGGTGGAGTGGATTTGGAAAACTAATGGAATCCACTAGACAGTGGATTTGGAAAACTCTCTGCTGCTTTACTTGGAGATGCCAAATCTGCGAGATGGGAGCTCCCCTGCCTCCATGCTGGGTGTTTTCTGGTGCCCTCCCTGAAGGAAGACACCCCAGGTAGGTGCCAGCAGATGGGACACCCCTGTATGGCTGCTGGCTAAGAACCCCAAAAACAGCTATGGGTGGTGATGCCTGGACCTGCTTACTTGACAGCTGAACTGCATGATCTTAGAGAACTTTTCCAACCTCAATAATTCTATGATACTCTGAACATTCGGAATCACAACATGAACGCTGACTACTTATGGTGTGACTCATGATACTGTTTTGTTTTTTCCTGTTTGTTTACTAAGAAAAGGGAATTTCCAACTCATCTTTTGCTCAATTGTTTGCTTTCACAGCGAGTAAAATCATGTTTCAACAGTGGACTTGGGCACGGATGGTGATGTGAACGCTGGGGCTTTCGGGGCATTTTGGAGCAGAAGTGGGGAGCAAGAGCCTGGATGCCTCACTGACTTTATTTCCCTTGTTCTCCAAGTCCTGCTGTCGCCCCGCAGGGCTGAGCTGTGTATGTGGGGGATGCCAGCACCGAGAGAGCTTTGGCAGCAAACTGCAGAGAGTGAGAAGCATCCAGCGTTCATCTCTGTAAAAAGAAGGATGTCTTGGGGGGTGGCCTTGGGGACCCGGGGACCCCGCTCTGCTGTGTCTCAGCCCTGGAGCAACGCGACCCGCTGGGATGTCCCCGTGGGGAGCGGGCAAGGGCAGCCGAGAGGAGGGAGCTGGCTTTAGTCCTGGCAGACCCCCCCCCCCTTTCTGGAGTTTCTTTCCTCCCCGGCGCCCCTCACCGCGGTGTCGGGGCGGGGGATGCCCCGCTCCTCCGGGAACCCGCCGGGCTGATGGCTCTGCAGGGCAAGGAAAACCCTCTTTTTATATCATCGCCGGGCTGCTCTCCTCCTCCTCTCCCCCTCCCCGGGTGTTGGGTTACAGCCTCTGGGAGGACGGTCCGATTTTGCTGAGCCCCAATGACCGTCTTCAAACTGCTGGGATCCCAAGCGGCCCCGCTCTGCGCCTCGCTCCTTCCTCCCCTTCGTGGTCTCCCCCCCCTCTTCCCCCCTTCTTTTCGTTATTACCACAGGCCTGTTGCCAAACAGGATGATCCAGGGTTCTCCTCTTTGCCTGGAGAGCATAAATACCACTGGGGAGCTCTGTGAGACTGCAGTTGGTAGGAGCTGCTGAGCAGAGACCTCGCATTCCTCGCACCTCCTAAGGCTTATTTCATCCTTTCCCCCCTCCTCCTCCTCCTCCTTTAAATATTTCAGATCTGTAATTTACTTTCCACAAGTAGGCTTGGAGGAGCTACAGTTTCCTGGGGACTTGGAAGTACTCAGCGAGGTAAGTGGAAGCTTTTGTCCTTGCTTCTGAGATGTGGTTTGGGGGCATGTGTGTCTACAAGAAATGGCTCTATTAAGAAGGCACAATTTTAGTAACTTCTCCCCAAAAAGTCGCCTGCATGATAAAAAAAAAAACCCAGCACGATTCTGTCTGAGCTTCCCTCGTGTGTGCTTTGCAGCAGTTAATGCAAGATTAATAAACATTAATCTTGAATGAATGGGAGGAGTTTGCAAGTACAGCAAGTGGGTTTCTATGCGAATAGAAAATATCTAAAGGATGGTGCAGCAGTCCCCAATATCACCCATGGGCATAGCTGGTCTGCTGCAGGAAGCCTGTGTTAGTGCAGCTCTGCTCTAAGGTCCTGTCTAAAAGGAATTCCAGTGTCGCCACATGTTGTGTCTGTTACCAGTGGGTTTTCCGTGTGGTTTTGCGTAGAAACTCACCCACTTCAGCGCTGTGGAACTGGATTGTAATGGAAGATCCAGATGGTTTGGCCTGTGGCCCTGAGGATGCTGAATCCATAGTGTGTTCTGTGTTATGTCCTGCGTCAAGGAACTTGTCATCCCACTTTTCTTTTGAAGCCAACACAATTCTTCAAAGCTTGAAACGTGTGTGTCTTGGTGAAATAGGTAACTTGGGAGTTAATGCATTAAGTATATTGTGGCTTTATCACTGGATATCTTGGCACAAGTTAGAAGCTGGTCCCTAGGTAACTGGATAAAAGCTGATGCCAGGCTACTATCTCCTTCACTATTTTAGAAGATTTGCTGATATCCCAAACTAACTTTTGCGTTTTCCTGCCTTGGCAACTTGTTCCATGTGTATCTCCACAGGTCCTGGGCTGGTTTAACTGCAAATGTCATCCATAACCAAGGATTAGACGCTCACTCATATACTTTTCCAGGGAGGGAATTAAAGATCAATAGCTGTAGGGAATAAGGTGAAGCAAGGACACAATGAAGTACAGAAGTCAGCCTGCATGTGGCTTTAGCAGGCAGGCACTGCATGCCAAACTTCAAATGCTACCAACTATTCAGCTTTTTTTTTTTTNTTTTTTTTTTTTTTTTTTTTTTTTTTGTGAAATGCAGACACCATCCATTAGCTGGGGAAATAGCTTTCTAAAAATAATCTTTTCCAAAGTCCAGTACTGCTTTTTAGCTTCCTCACACCCCAGAAGGCGGCCTTCCTTTTGTCCCCAGTTTGGAGAGGCTTTAGAGCATATTAAGGAGTTGGTTTCTGCTGACTCACCCATTTCTGATCACTCCCAGATGTTTACCTGGCACCAGTGTCAAGGGCCTGATACATTTTAGGGGAGGCTGTGCTGGTGCTGCTCTTGAACCCTTGGAAACAACAGCAGAGACTCCCTCAGCTGACTGTCAGGTGATATTGTTTTTTCCGAATATTGTAAACTCCTAACTCAAAGACAACCTAAGTTCAGTCTTCTCCGATGAGGAGTTCCCAATGCAGCCTGGAGGCTCCCTCTCTGCAGGGCGCTTGGGTTGGCGGAGCCTTAACACACGTTTAAGTGTTTGGTTGCACCTGGGCATGAGGATATTAAGAGAGGCAGATAAATGGATATCTGAAATCTGTGAGACCTTGCTGAAATGTGGCACTGGAACAGGCTGCCCAGGGAGGTGGTTGAGTCACCTTCCCTGGAGGTGTTTAAGGGGCGGGCGGATAAGGTGCTGAGGGACATGGTTTAGTGTTTGATAGGAATGGTTGGACTCGATGATCAGGTGGGTCTCTTCCAACCTGGATATTCTATGATTCTATCTTTCTGCTGCTTTCAATTAATCTGGGAACTCTGCTCCCCGTCTCTCTCTGACCACTTCATCCTTCCTTTGGATGTTCAGCGCTCCCTACCTCAAGCCAGAGCAGGGGGAGGGACCTACACACCCTGAGTGGAAAAGACGACAGTGCCAAAGTGACCTAATTTTAGAGAGGTGCTAGTAGCCCCTTGCTTGCATATGGGATACAGGGAGGAACTTCCCGAGGAATAATGCCCCATCTGTTGCTAGGTTTTGGCTGGATCACGAAACCAGATGCAGCGGCTTCACTGTGTAGCTGTGAGTGAGGGCAGCTCCTCTGGGCTTTCAGATGTTACAGCTGTTTTTTTTTTTTTTTTTTTTTTTTCAAGCTGCCCTTTCTGTAAGTTCAGTGTTTGCCTTAAATGGGTGGTGGATACGGGCTCCTATTTAGCGAAGGGCACCCGGCCAAATGAAGGGGTACAACTGCAGCACATATTAACTGTCTGTTCCTGCCTGCTCTACCTACAGGGCAGGCTGCAGTTAAAACTGCTTCTGCTAAAAGGCCACATTGTAAATGGCTGTGGCAGAGCATCTATTTTTAAACTCTTAGGGAAGTGCCTCAAAGTAGGAATTGTTCCCTGAATTTGGGTCAGACAGTCTACAAAAGCAACAGCTCATTTTGCCTCCTGTGTCCCTCTCTAGCCAGGTTAGAAAGTTGGGCTTCTGCTTGGGGGAAGCAAATGCCAACAAACAGAACTGAGGAAGAGGATGAGGTTAAAGAAATATTTGTCCCAACACCACCGAAAGTCCTGTCTTTCAGGTGTCGCTGGAGCTGGGACAAGGCATGTGTGTTTGACTTGCTCTGCAGATCAGGAAATAATGAGAAGCCGTTACCTAAACTGAGCAAATTACATTCTTGCATTGTTCTACTGAGGCTAAGTCTTAATGCTCTGTCTGGAGAGAAACTGGGCAGCTGGTTTTCATCTGCCTTAATACAGTACAAGGAAGAAGCCTCAAAAAGGGAATTCATCTGTTTTGTGTAGACAGCCAACAAGTTTTCAGGGGTTCTTAATGGCCTCAGGGGTTTTTTTGTGCATCTTTACCAATGCAAACCAACCCTGTATTTACCACTCTCCTCTGCAGATGCTGCTGTGGTGGGTCTGAGGTACAGAGATTTGGGACTTTGTGCTCAAAGCGTAGCTTTTCCAGCTGGGAGCTGGAAGGTGCTTCCCTGTGTTGGATGGTTTCCAACTCCTCCTGTCTCAGTTTGTCCAAATCCTGTGTTACTGGGCTTAAACTTCCCAAATAATTCCTACTAATCTCCAGCCACCGAGTAGGAATGCTTTCAGTGTGTCTTTTAGCAGTGCTGTCAAAAACAGAGCTTCACCTAATGTTGAAGACAGGGATGAGGGAGCTTTCTTATGAAATTTAGCCCTAAGAGAGACACGCTGTGGTTGTGCCATCTGTAGGTGTGCTTCTTGCCCTGGTGGATTGATTCTGCTCTCGTGGTTCTTAGATTCCACCTGAAGAACAGTAGGTGCTGCAGAGCCATGCAGCAGCACATATTTCCTTCCCTGGATAGCTCATGATCCAAAAGAAATTGGAGGGAGAGGGAGGAGAGAAAGAGGTTGGAAATGGCAGGTGGAGCTGGAGCAGCATGGAGCGAGGAAGGGGATGGGAGATTAAATGAAGCCATTCAAACCTGGCAATGACCAAATCGAGACCGATTCTTTGAGCCCTGGGTGCTGACAGCTACCGGGCATGCATGGAAACTCATAATCTGACTGGTGGAAGATGGGTGCTCCAGCTCCTCTTTTAATCTGTCATAATTCATATCACTGGCTGTGCTCCCGCCTGCTGTAAAATGATGCGTCAGTGAGAACACCGCGGTGCGTCATTCACCAGCAGGGATTTTGGTTGTTCGACGTTACGGTGAGATTTCATATAAACAGCCGCTTTCATGGAGTCTGGCAGCTGCTCTGCTGGAGCCTATTGGCAGAGCGGGGCCTCAGAAATAGCTCTTGCTGATGTCTGACCTCTACGATCTGGCTTGATGGGAACTTTACTTCCCCTTTTATTAATATCCGTTCTCCGCTTTCACAGCTGCTATTGAGTGAATAACTCCAAATGTGTCCCCACTCTGCCTGTGAGAGGATGGAGCTGCTGGGCTTTTCTAGCCAGTGACTGCAGCCCTGGTATTTTTTGGTGGAGAAGACACCTGCTGTGGTGCCTGGGTGCTACCTGCCTAATGCTCCCTCCCCGTACAATGTCAGTGGGGTTTCCCAGTGTAATAAACTGAGTTCCTGACGTTTATGGGGGTGTTCAGGTCTTCCTGTGATTGAGGTGAATGATAATTCCTTATGCTGTAGGCATCACTCTTTTTTTCAAGCAAAAGTGTGGGTTGTTGTTTGTCTTCCTCGGTGGGTGTCATATGCACAGAGAGCTTTTCTGGCACTATTCTGACTGCTTTTTTCTCCCCCAGATCCAGGGGAATCCAGGATTTCCACAGGAGAACTTACCATCATCTTCATCTCTGCTTCTGCTGGCTGTAGAGGAGGAGGAATGAATCTGGCCCTGCCTTGGATCCTTCCTTTTGGATGTGTACTGTTCCTGACAAAGGCAGCTGAATGCTTTATCTTGCCCAACTCAAGTCACCTGGAGAGCATTTTGAGTAAATATCATGATGGGGAAACTCACTCCAGAACCAAGAGAGCCATTTTATTCTCGGACAGACAAGAAATATTGATGCTTCATAATAAATTGAGAGGTCAGGTGTACCCAGCAGCTTCTAATATGGAATATATGGTGAGTCTAGTACCTAATGCTTAACTTTATTATTACCTTTTTTCCTTCTTACTTTATTTTAATTTTCCTATAGTACAAGAGGTGTAGCAAATTTCCTCTGAAGTTTTTCTCAAGAGGTTTCCTGGAGCAGTTTCATTCCAGAGTGCACGATGCTTTAGATCATCGGACTGTTTTTGTTGGAAAGGGCCACTAATGGGTCATTGAGTCCATCCACTGCATAGTTTCAGGACTAGTTCCATTATTCATAAACTAGCGTCTGGCCCAGCCCTGGATGCATCTCCCGTGATGACAATTCCACAGCCTGCCTCAGCAGGTTCTTCCATTACCTTAATGTCATAAAAGCATCACATTTTCCCTGGTGTTTAACCCACGGGCTCCCTGTGAAAGGTCTAAGGCTGCTGTGACTGGTGTTTTGGGACATCACAGTCTGCTCAGAGAAACTTCTGGTGGTCTTTGGGTTGTCGTCAGCTGCCACCCAACACTGGAGGTAGCATCTACCCTTTTGCCATGCACTGATCAATGTCAGTCAAGCATCTGTGATGCTGCTGGGAATCTGCTCAGCACCTTAGAGAAACAGGGCTTGGGGGATGTTCCGTTTGCAAAGAATTTCAATCACTGGAAAGAGCTGGAAAGACTTTGGGAGTTCTTGGGTGGATGGGTCAGTGCTACTGGCTTTTTGTAGTTCAAGAAGTCAAAATAAGAGTTCGGTTGGTGTATTCTCCCACTTCAGAGGGAGAACTTAAAAGCATAAGTACGAAATATGCCTTTACCATCAGTAATTTAGGTGAATTAGCTTTTTTTTTCACCTGATGCCAGACAACCTACTGGGTTCTATTTTTGACATGCCCTCAAAATATTGTGGAGCCTGAAAATGATGTAGGCAAATAATAATTTTTTTTGTGTGCCTTTTCCCAATATGCAAATATAGCTATGGCCAAAACTAGTGTAACTTCCACTGTGTGCTCCACCTGACAGTTTAAATAATTTATGATTTGTTAAGACCATATTTAAAAGGGTAAGATAAAAGTACCTTAAATATAATATAAAATTGTTTGTCAGCTGTGCTGAAATGAGTGCTGCAAATGGAAAATCCTGCATTTTGGGACTGTAGGAAAAAAAAAGAGAGAAGGGAGGGCAGAGGACAATAAGGAAGGACAACTGACCATCAGCTGGTCCCCAGGAGCCTTCACACCGCTGGTCTTTCATCCCACTTTTGTCAGAAGTCACAGGCCTTTCTAAGAACCAGTGCTTTGTATCCCTCTTTCTCAGCAGGCTTTCACATTATCCCACAGGCAAGGTAGTGCCAGGGAAGAGGTGACCTGATTAATTTCCAGAAAGTAAACACAAAGCATGAGAAAGCCAAATGTGTTTTGGTTGGCTTTGAGGATCTGAGAGGGCTGCTGTTGCGGACTGTCCACTGGCCGACTGCTGTTTACGCTTGCAATGTGGTTACATTTTTATGTTTGCCTTTGCTCAGTGTGCTTTTCTAGTGGTTTTTATGGGCGATTGAGGGCAAATGAAAGGACCTTATATGCTGTGAAGAAAGAAGCCGAGTATAAGATGGTGCTACTTGGAAAGGCTATAATCAGTCTTTCATGTATTCGTGTTTACCCAATTTTACTTGGAAATGCTGTGTATATTCTGAACGTGAATTTTACTTTAATCCTTTGTTCTGCATAGGATATTTTTCATTTGGCCTCGTTTAAGAGGATGGTCTGTCCTTAGTAGCGTAGATAAACTTCTTTTCCTTTGATGCCGCTGTGGAGTGTCACAGGTGACGTGTGGTGCTAATTTGTGGATAAGTGGGTAGGACTTGTTCTTGCACATCGAACTCCAAATGCTGCCTTGTAAATGTCCTTTCTTCCTGCTCCGTACCTGATGTACTTCATGGTCTCAGATGGCAAGGGGAGCTAGTGTATTCCAGGGAAGGGACATACGGATCTACTACAGGGTGAACTTCACTCAGTAGAGGCTGTCAAGAAGAAAGCAGTAACAGTGTGTCCCATGACTTATCTGAAGATCAGAAGAATTAAATGCGTAAGGGATGAAGGCAATGTGAAGAAATGAGGAAAGAAGCAGTTTTGCTGTTGGATTTATAGAATTAATTGAATATATAAAGAAATGCAGTGTTCGTGGAGAATGAGTGATCAGTGTACGTCTTCCTGATGAAGCTGGTCAAATACAGAATTGCCTTAACCCTGTTACAGCATTATGATCGACGGTTTCATTGTGTGTTTGGACTTTAGAACAGCAGCTACAGCTGTGGATGGGTGCCAGGACCAAAACAAACTCCTTGTTAATGTACCCAGAGTAAAAAGGACATAATAGTTCCTAAGACATCATGACCTTTAAAGATGTCTTAGTCAGATGGCTTTCAGCAGTGGTGAAAGGCAGGAATCTTTCCTCTTGCAAAGGCCCCAGAGACAGCTGGATAAAATGAAATTGTTCTTAGTACAGATTGCTGGAAGGAAAATAGTTTGTTTCCATGCATAAGGTATCCATCCTTCCTCTGAACTGTAGTGGGGGTGACTTTCCTTGTCAGGATAGGATAGTATTTCTGTGTGGGTTAGCAAAGCTTCTACCAGTATGTGTCAGTCCTGGACTCTAATGCATCTTTTAAAAGTAATTTGCCGGTATTGTAAGAAGTCTAAGATGGGGAGAATATTGAGAGAGAAACCTACTTGCTACAACTCGAGTGTCTAGGATCAGGTTTGCAAACTGATGAGACTGAGTAAATGGACTCTCTGTGGGGTAAATCTAAACCTACAAATTGTAGGATAGTGCGTGCATACCATGCATGTATTGAACATGTACAGTGAATTCAGTACTTTGAAAGGCTGTTACAACTTTGTAGGAGTGAAAAAAAGAGTCCATGTGCTAAATTACTTGGTATCTCACATACCTCAAAGCTTCTCAGTCTCTGAGAAGGAAACTGAGCATAGACATACCCTGCTCCCCTGGCTTCAGTAGTCTTCTTAGATACTGTTTTAAATATTGGCATAAAGAATTCTTGCTAGCGTAGCTGGGAAAGTCTGAAATCTATTTTTTTGATATGTTTATTGCTCTGAAATAATTCCAGCCTCCTGACCACATTCAAGCCTGAGAAACAAGAGGCAAATGACTCCTCTAATTTAAATAGGATGGCTTTGTAATCTGATGCCCGCAGAACTGAGCTTCTCTACCCACCAAGCGCAAAGCTGTGCAAAGACATAGCTCATTCCCGATTGCCTGTCTTTTGTCCGAGTGAATTTATTTTATCCGTAGGCATCAAAGGAAGATGAAACGCCTATGTTCACCTCAATTTCCATTTAATGGCCTCTTGCTTATAATGTCTCTGCATTGAATTAGTAGATTTGGAGCTTCTCCACCTTTGAGCCTGTGGGAAATAATGCTCTGCTAGAAAGCCTGAAGTACTAGCAGCACATAACATCTTGGGAGAGTTTCTGTGGCTTATGGGTTGGATAGGAAGGTGGATTGTGGCCGGTCATTGCCTGGTGCAGAAAGTGAGACCACAAAAAGCTGGGTGTCTAGGCACAATTGCAATAGTTTGCTTGAACAGAGGTTTGGAAATGTGTGTGTGGTGGGTCAGATCCATGTACATTCAAGGAGCTGGAAAGCTGAGATGGAAAATGCTTTTATCCCCTTTGTCAGAGCTGTGTCTGCATGGAGTGTTACAGACTGACATGAATTTGCTTGGCCACTGGTCGATTCAAAGCCAAGCTGATGAGCTCAGAGCAGCTATGGGATGTTGTTGGAATTTGGGTTGCTGAATATGCTTAATGATAAGCTGTTCTCAGAGGTCTGGGCTGTTAGCTCAGCTAGATGAGCTCATGGTTGCCTTACGAAGATACTATAGACACACTAGGTTCCAGGAGACACTGCATTTTCCTGTCGTCTTAGCCAGGGGTCCCTCCCTATCCCAGTTATAACTGCCTGAGACCGTGTTCATATACTTACTTGGAATGAAGACTTGATGCTTTTTAAACGCATTAGAGAGCTAAAATGCCCTCCAGTGTTCCAAATGGACTCTGATTGGTCATTCAATATGTTTGAGATTAAGAGTCGCTTTAATTCTGGAGAAGAAGACAGACCAGCTGGTTGTGATAGTAGATGTCCAAAGAGGACATATTCTTTTGCTGGCATGTGAATGGGCTGGAGACACATTACAAAACCTCTCTTCCCTTTGGTTTTATTTGTAGGAATGTGCGGTAATATTTTAATCCCAACGAATTATCCTCTAAGGACTGCTCTGAATAGACCAGCTGTCAGTAATTACACAATGAATTCAGGGCACTGTCTACTGGGTCCAGTGAGTCTGGCCTTTAAAACAAATACACTCCTGGGCAGCTGAGCCAATGGAGCCCGCTTTCCTATTTGCTTTTGTATCATGTTTGAGCTCTTGTTTGGCTTTCAGCTGGGTGATATTCAATGAGGACTGATCTCACACCAACACCCTTCCCTCACTGGGAACATAAATGAGATTTGTCACTTCTAACCTGATGCCTGCTCAGAGAGAGTGATATGAACATAACAGCTCTGGGACTTTGCCTTCTCTGTCAAATGTGACTGGATCCATTGCTGAACTCTGCAGTTATTCTAGAAGGGGAGATGGGGTTGAGAGACTCAGATCCACATCCCTCGCTCACGAAACTGGGCCAAAAATTTCCAGTTGTGTTGGTAGTGAAGGTCAGAAGCACATTAAGCATTGGAGTCCCGCTCACGAAAAAAGCCAGGAAATAGATCGAAAATTGTGCTGCAACTACATAAAAACAACTGTCAAGAATATCTTGGGTTTAGGGTATATAGTCTAGGTGAGTTCACGAGTTCTTGAACTCATCTCTAGATGAGTTCTTGAGATCTTCCCAGATGTGTTCTGCTGACCTATGCAAAACATGTCCTAAGAAGCAGTGCATCAAGCAAGAAAAGTAATAGAACCTTTAGAGCTCGGCATTTCCACGGCAGGGGAACATCTTGAGAAACTTGTTTTTAGGTCAGGGCACATCACTAAAATATGATGGCTTCTCAAGGACAGAACAGACACTGGGGGTAAGCTATAATTAGGTCTTCCTCCACCAACTGCTGTTGATTGAGCCTTTTGTTCTAATTACCTTGAGATGACAAATTGACCTGTTCTTTTCTCTGCCCGTGCCCTGAAGACCTGGGATGATGAGCTGGAAAGATCAGCCCAAGCCTGGGCTCAGCAGTGCATCTGGGACCACGGACCTAGTGCCCTCATCAGGTCGATTGGACAAAACTTGGCGGTTCACTGGGGCAGGTAAGAGTTGGGGCACTACAGACTCATTGCAAAGAGCAGTTCTGAGGATCCTCTTTTAGAGACGCTTGAAAAGGGTTACCTTGTCGATGCTTAGTAGAGCATGGAGAAAAGCTGAGGATTGTTAATTTTTATTGCTTAGGTGAAATGTTACAGTGATAGTATCTGCAGCCACCTCCAACTAACTGTTCCCAGCAAACCAGCATTGATATGGGTTACTCCATTTATCTGTATCTCTGGGTAATGCAGCTGTCATGTGCTAAAGGTCACTCTTACTCCTTAAGGAAAACAACTACAGAAACCATGAGTCTTGCTCCTAAATCTACTGGTTTGGGGGTGTTTCTGGCACCATGCTGAGAACTGATTGAAAGCTGAAGTTTCTCAGAAGCAGTGTCTGGACTCAGCTGCTAGTTCAGAACTTAGTTTCCCTTGTCGTATTTCCCATAAATATTTATATAGCTCCTGATTTGTCTTTATCAAAACAACTTTGCAGATTTTTTTCAACTTCCTTGGGAAGTTTTTTAACCTAGACTTGTTAACCTAGGTAGGAAAGTTGATGTTAAGGCTTCCAAATGGATTTGCCTCTCCATCTTGTGATGAAACTTGATTATTGTTAAGCCTTTTGCAGGTTAAGTTTACTTCATAGAGCAAACATTTTGTACATGCCCAGGAGCCCTAATGAGTGGAAATGCAGTTATGCTTGTTGTCAATCAGATAGGACTTGGTGGAAAGCAATGGAAATTTGCCGATGTGAAATTGGCCTGATATAAAAAAGGGAGCCTATTTTTGTTGACAGAATTAAATAATGATTGGAAAAACAGAGTGGGTAATCCTCTGGAAACAAAGTCAAAAGATTGGGCTGTTGTTGGATCTCCTACAAGCATTCAAGATGACCATGGGTTACTCATGGAGGTAGATTCAATCTTGCTTCCTTTGCAGTGACTGAGAGGAAAAAGAAATCAAATTTATCTCAGTTTTTTCAGGAACGGGCCGTAACTTGATTGCCTCAATTTCCTCTCCTGTAAAATAGGATTCGGAAAGTATTCACTTAATGACATAAGGTTGATGTTTTTAAAATACTTCTAATGAATGATTTTTAATGAAGACTTGGCTGGAAGAACAAAACCCAGTTGGTAATTTGTATTTCTGGCTGCTTCCTTCATGTGAGCTGTTGAAAGCTGTAAGAAAGAGGTAGTGGGTTTGAAACATTGCTCTGATTTGATACAGAGTGTGCAGATCATTCTGATTGCTCACTGTGTACGTGCATGCAAAATGCATAGGAATTAAATAAGTAGTTTTAACACCACTGGTGTTCTCCTAAGCAGTAGAATTAACATCAGTGCTGCAATCAACTGCAATATCTGGAGCACAGTTTGCACAAAGTACATGCAGCACGTGGAAGGGCTTGGTGCACAGGGAAATCGCTGCAGTAAAAGGTAGAATACACAGGTACCCTTCTGCACTAACTATTCTGCCTAATTCTTGGTGTGACAGGAGTGTGAAAAAGCCCACTCGCTTTCAAAGGTCTTACACTATTAACTGCTAGTGTACTCCCAGATTTAGCACATTGCCTGGTGGTAATATAGGTACACGGTGTCTTTCGGTTTAAGATGTTTGGCAAACCCTAACTTCTGTTTACTTTCAAAATACAACTTTCCACCAAAGTAGAAGTTTTTTTGTAGTTGTGTGGAAAAGTCAGGAGGACATTTCAGGTCAGCGGCACTTGAAAAGCATGTCAAACCTATAAATAATACAGAAGGACAGACCAGGCTGTGAATCTTCGGTGAAAAAAAAAAATCTTTAACATTTTCAATGAGATTTTTTTCCCCCCGGACATTAGACCACGTTACTGCATTCTTTATGCAGCATCTTCTCAATGAATGGAACTTGCCTTAAACTCTTAGGTAACAATGAGCAAAACCTGTCTTAAAATATCTGAGCTTCCAATGTGGCTGGAGGCTGCAGGTAGTATTTGAAAATATCTACTAGGACTTTGTAATTTAAGTTGTCTTTACTCCTTCAGGTATCGGTCTCCGGCTTTCCATGTCCAGTCTTGGTATGATGAAGTTAAAGATTACACATACCCGTATCCTCATGAGTGCAACCCATGGTGCCCAGAGAAATGCACTGGCTCTATGTGCACACATTACACTCAGGTAAAGGAGTCTCGGCGTCCCCTCCATGTCCCAGCTGTCACTGCAGCACGCGCCCACAGTGAGGTTATTTGCTGGTTTTCAATACCTGTGTTGCCCTTGCAGATAGTCTGGGCCACTACGAACAAGATCGGCTGTGCTGTGCACGTCTGCAAGCAGATGAATGTCTGGGGAGAGATCTGGGAGAATGCTGTCTACCTGGTCTGCAACTACTCCCCAAAGTAAGGCAGATGAGCTGGTCTCTCCAGCTTTCTGAAAATTGGCAGGTCGCTTAACTAGCCTGGGCTCTGGGGAAGAGATTTCAGGCGTTCTAGACTAGTGGTTGTGGCTTTGAATTTTGTCTTTAAGTGGTGCTCTAGACAGAGCTGATTCGAGAGTTTTGAGCGTTGCCTGGAAAACTGAACAAGGTGCTGGGGCCAGGCAGGAGCTTTGATGTTCCTGCCACGGGAAGGAGGAGCAGCAGATGGCCAGGACAGAGCTGGTGTGCTCTGCCAAGCAAGACTTACTCTCTCTGGTGCTTGGAGGGTGGGAGGGGGTGGGGTGATGATTAACGCTGCTCAGCGCTGCTCCAGCGGCAGCCTCTGTATCCAGCCAGGTTAGGCTGCTATATCACGACACATTTTCACCCCTTCCCTGCAAAATCTGCTGGTATAAACACACCTCTGATTCGTGCAAAGCCAGCCCTGGAGCAGTCACTTGTGGAAGTGAAGTGAGCTGGAACCTGCTGCAGGGAGCTGCAGAGAAATAAATCCCAGGCCTGACGAGCTCCCCATGGCTTTAAGAAAAACAGTTACATAACTACATCAGTTAACGTTTAGCTAGCTCAGTGGTTAAATTTCAAAATGAAGATCACATTTCTTGACTACTGCATCCCACTAACAGGCAATGGCAATTAGTATTTTCCGCTTTAATGGCTAATAGGAGAAACGTTCCCACTCCAAGTCCTTGACAATTTAAAACTTGAAATCTAAATGAAATAGAGAGATCACTATATACAAATGGAGTCGCTTGGAGAACGTCTGACTTCTGGAGATCATAGGGCAGAATAATGCAGAGGAACAAGATGTGCAGGTCTAGAGCTAGCAGCTCATAGCATGATCCATTGAGGCCCCTATGGGTGGGTTGTCTAAGCCCATCTGCACACATTAGATACTGAGCATGTTGTGCATCTGATTTGGTGGGATTTAATAACCTGCTCCTCAAAAGGGATCACA
Source organism: Piaya cayana (assembly GCA_013389865.1). NCBI lineage: Eukaryota > Metazoa > Chordata > Aves > Cuculiformes > Coccyzidae > Piaya > Piaya cayana. The sequence goes on along the minus strand of WAAB01016656.1, from coordinate 31,962 downwards.
CTAGTTCCCATGGAGCTCCTGCAGCAGGAGCTTTTCGTCCATTCAGAGCTGATGGATGAAAAAATACTCTATTTCAGTTCATGCATAATCTTTTCTCTCTGGCAAGAGTGCACATTGTCCTCATTTGGCCTTATGGGTGGAGAGATCTGAAGGAGCAATAACCAAGGGTTCGTAGCCGTGGGTTGAACTCCAGCTCCTTCAGCCTTCTTAGCCCCTAAAGTACAGGATGCCAAAAAGGCCTTTCTTTTCTGGGTGGTTTCTTGAGGAAAATGCAGTAATCCATTGATTTACTTCTATTTACATGATGTAAGTATTTATGTATATATAAACGTAAGTATTTATATTGGAGTTTAATATAAAACTGGCAATGGATGCAATTTGTTTAAGTAAAACCCTAAAAATATCTTCTTGGGGGTGGAATGGGGAATAATGTTTTTCCTGCAAGACTTTCCTGAGCTGGTTGTTTAGTCTTTGCTTAGTTGCTCTGAGACAGGACAATGTTTCATAGAATCATAGAATCACCAGATTGGAAAAGACCCATCAGGTCATCTAGTCCAACCATTCCTATCAGTCACTAAACCATGTCCCTCAGCACCTCGTCCTCCTGTCCCTTAAACACCTCCAGGGAAGGTGATTCAACCACTTCCCTGGGCAGCTGTTCCAGTGCCCAATGACCCTTTCAGCAGGCTGTCTTTTCCTCAGCACCTTATTCAAGGCTAAGCACAGCAGAAACACTCTTTTTCCTCCAGTCCCTTACTGCCAAATGATCTCGGGGGCTTGGATGGATATTTGGGTGTCTGATGGGTGTGCATTGCTCCTGTTCTTACAGAGGGAACTGGATCGGAGAAGCCCCATACAAGGCTGGCCGCCCCTGCTCCGAATGCCCCCCAAGCTATGGAGGAGGCTGCCAGAACAACCTCTGCTACAAAGGTATGTGGTAGGCGACCCGGAGCTTCTCGGCACCTCCCCTGGGTGGGGGAAAAGGCTGGAGCAAACTTTTGCTTGGAAACTTTTAATTAGAAGCAGCCATAGTTATATGTGCCTTTTAATTATCCATCCTTAATATTTTGACATCACAGCACGTGGTAAATCGGTGACCACTGCTGAAACTGAAAAACCCCTGAACTGCTTAAAATCTGGAGCTCAGATTTAGCGCGTTTTCCCACTGAAAATGAGAATGAGTGCTTGGGTAGCAGGAAGCTGCTCTGAGTTACATGGGTTTGGCTCGGGAGCTCCAGTGGGATTTCGAGCCCTGGCAGGCTGCGGGTAGGAACGATCCCATCCTTGCGGGGTTTGTTTGGGAAGAGAATGTTCTCCATTGCTTACTGGAGGCAACGTGGGTGGGCAGAGCTTGGCCGCCTGCCTCGATCCTTCAGAGGCTGAGGACAGAGCGTTTCCCTCTCTCTACCTTGGTTTTCATGCCTGCAAAATGAATATAATGACTCGTGTCTTTTGGAGGAGACGGGGGAATCCTGGATGGTTTTTCTTGACATGTGGAGTACTCTAAAAAAATATTCACACTGAAGTCAGTGGAGAAGCAGCGCTATCCTCCAGCAGTTGAAGGACTTTCTGAGGTCATGCAGTGAGGGCATTTTTCATCTCCCATGTGTTTTGTTTCACAGAGAACTGAGATTTTAGAAACAGTCAGGTTCCCTGGAGGCTTGCCCAAAGCAAGAGGCCTTTTTTAGTTCAAAATTGCATTTATCATTTTTAGCCTGGGGTTACAGGTCCAGGAGGAGGTCCCTGGGGTGCAGGTGAGCTGCAGTGGGATGTCCAGGTGACAGAAAGCCCTCTTGCTGCTGCAATCCATCATCTATTTGTTTGCATCATTCCTCTCCTCAATGCTGAGGAGAAGAGTGGCTTGGGGCTTTGGATGGGAAAAGTCAAGGGGAATTAATTTTGCTGGCGTGGTTTCCCAAATCCCTTTGGCTGGCTGCAAGCAGCTTATCCTCCAGCAGAGGTAGAGAGAGGGATAAACCCACCAGGGTTTAGCAGGCGCTAAAGCTGGGATCACGCTGTAGCAGAACTCGTGCTTTGCTGGAGGAGCAGATGAAGCTGTGCTGATGGGGCAGTTTGAGGGAGTGAACCCAGGTGGGAGGAGAAGAGGTTTTAGCCACCTTCCCAAACATTCAGGTCCACTTTTGCATGTGCCCTTCAGCAAATTTCCATCTTCCTCCAGAGAGAGAGTTGTAAGGGAAACAGGAGAAGAAACAGCGGCACTTTTTTTTGCTAAATAGTGGGGATCATTTCAAACCTTTGTAGCAAGATGCTTCAAATGCTGCTTCCTGTGCAGAGGACTGGGAGAGGAGTAATTTCCCCTCCTGGTGCTGCACCTGTGCTGCCTTTAATGGGCTTTTGGAGTTTCCAACTATTTAAAAGCAGATCCATGTCAAACCAAACCATCTCCCTCAAAACACAAACCTGTCTGACTTCCCCATTCATGTGCACCCTGCAATTATTTTTAATCCCATCTTCTAACAAGATTACCGTTACGAGGATCCTGTCATCGTTGAGACAGATGAGACTAACGAAGTGGAGATCTCGCAAGTTGCAGAGCAAACCCCAGTGCGATTTTACCCTCCGGAAAGCAAGCCCAGCAAACCCATCAAGCCCAAGAGAATCAACCCAGACTCCTACATGAGTAAGATGGCTTTTTTTCTTTTTCAACTCCTATAAGTTCTAAAGTATATTGATGGGAAGAGGCCTGGAAAGCAGTGAAATAATTACTGGGAGGAAGTCTGAGTAGAGAGGGAGATCTTCTGTGTGAAAATTCTCTGTTAATTATAGCAGATAACATAGCAATATATAGTAATAGTGGTTTGTTCTTGTGTATCATCTCAAGGGAGTATCAATGCACCAAGGTCAGTTTAGGAAATTTGGTTGTATTTCCCATTTAAAATACTCCACACTCAGCAGTTACACCCTGTGCAGCTTTTCTGGGATTTTTAGTGTTTCTTTTTTATTTCTTGCTTGGGAAGGTTTCTGGAATTATTTGTGGAGTTGGTAGTACTTCCTCAGTTGTTTTATAATCACTGCTAATGAAGAAAGACTTACTGTGAAAACAAGGTGAGGCAAGCCAATGCATCCTTTTCAAATTTATCTTACCGGCATCTTGAGAGTCTGTAATTAAATAGATAATGAGAGCTCTGGCCATAGACCTCAGGCTGTAAATCAAAGCCTTCAGCTGTCAGATGTTCCTTCCTTGCTAATATTTCCAAACACACCTGTGTCAGGTGAAGGGCTGAAGGAGGGAGTGCTGCTCCAGGCTGTATTGGTCTGTGATAAGATTTTATCTTGCTGCACCAAAGACCTCCTGGAAAGATGCATAGTGGTTGCTTTCCTCTGTAGCTCGAGAGCAGCCTCTGGCAGTCTCTTTCCTTATGAAAATATTTATTTATTTTATTTTTTTCTCCCTCAGCACAAGTCATTACCTGTGAAACCAAGATGAGAGACAAATGCAGAGGCTCAACGTGCAACAGGTAGTGTTTTATTGATACGTCTTGGAGCACTGTGTGAAAATGCTGCTTAAAAATTGTCCTGCTCTTGCAAGCATAAGTTAGGCTATATTATGTTTAGATGAGGACTATCTAGGTAGGTGTCTTTCTTTTATTTTTTTTTTAAAGCCTTAATTCCTCTTAATACAAAACTTTCAGACAAGCCTAGCAAGGTGGTTCATTAATTTTATTCAGTTTATTTCATTCAGCTATGATGACCCGTAGTTTCCGGTGTCCAAAATAATTTAATAAATTTTGGCAGAGTCATTTTTGAGCCTCTCACATGCATTCCACTGCTGCCCAAGCCAGACCAATAATTCATAGCTTGTCCCCTCCCAGCCAGTCAAGAACTTCTGGTTAAGGTTTCTGCGAAGAACGGGACAGTTTATCACTTGGAGAAAACCCAAATCCACAGAATCTAAATATTGGTCAGGCTTTTAAGGAGGCTGGGGAAACTGTTTTAGAAAGTAGCTATTTTGCAATCTTGTTTTTAAATGGAAGAGTTACGTGAAATGAATGGAATGACTATTAAATAAAATGGAGTCAAAGTCTGTTTTTCTTGAATTGTTTTTTCGCCACCCTCAAAGATATGTATCTGTGCTAGGTATTGGTGCCCAGCTGGCTGCTTGTACAGTAAAGGAAAGATCTTTGGAACATTTTATTATGAAAGTGTAAGTACCTTTTAATAGCTCATAGATGTAATTTGTGGGGAGTTAGTGGTAATAACAGAAATGGGAAATGCCAACAATTCTAGTACAATTTGGCTTTTCATATTCCCCGGTTGTTGTGCTGTAAAATGGTGCTAATAAATATTATCTGTATTTTCCTCATCTTAGTGATGAAAAAAGTAGTAGTCTGGAAAGGCAAAGCGATTCCAGACTTGATTTTTGTCATGAATGCCCTTAATGTGCAATGAAACCTACGGAAAGTGAGAGATGGGGATCAACAGACAGCTCCTACAGAGATCTCCTCTATGAGTATGGGTGGCTGTCATGATAAACAGAAACCTATGAAAAAAACTGTTAAATGTTGTAACTAAACAATTGGTTTGGGCTGATTTAATGGATCTTGGATTAGCAAGAGAATTTATTATAAAGTATGGCACTGTTTCCCCATCAAAACTACTTTTGGGATAAAGAAAGGTTGAAGATAAAAGGCTTTTTCTGTAAAAGCATGTTTGCTTTCCCCATCCCCACTATTGGTTCGTTGCTGATGATGCGTCTTTGCCCTGCAGCTTCTGTGGTTGCAGATAGCTGCCACCTCCAAGTGGTTTCAGTAGAAATATTTTGGGTTTGAATATTTTGTTGAGAACTGGAAATATTTCCTACTGGTCATTAAGTTCCAATGCTGATTTTCTTCTAAACTGTAGCTAAATGTAAGGTTTTGTTATTTAAAAAAAGGCTTGACTTTCAACAAGGCAGTGCTTAAAATAATAATAATAAAAGAATAAGGCTGCATCAGGAGAGTGAGACTTAACAACCAGGTTCCAAAGGAGTGTGCTCAGCTTATTTTCCATTTGGCACTTTGGTGGTGATTTCATTTCTTCTTCATTTTTCGCATAGCAGTTGGTCAGCGTTGCTCCGTGAATGAGATTTATTTCACGTACTATTTGTGTTTGTGCTCCTGTCAGTCATCAAGCATATGTCGTGCTGCAATTCATTACGGCATTCTGGACAACAAAGGGGGACTGGTTGATATCACGAGGAAGGGGAGGACACCAGCCTTTGTGAAGTCTACCAGGAACGGTGTGGAGTCTTTTAGGTACTACCTTCTTGAAAATGTTTTTTGAATTCCCTTTAAATATAAGCAGATGTTCAGTTATCTCTGTTATTCATGTGTAGATGTAGGGATTCAAATTATTTAAACATGCCAATTTTTTAAAATAAATATTTTTGTTTGCTTGTTTTGCAGGAAGAGTAAGCCTTCAAATGCGTTCATGGTTTCCAAAGTCGCAAGTAAGTTTTAAAAGCTGAGAAAAAAACCATTGTTGCTAGAGTTTTATGTAGTACTTGAAAACATAATTCCTAACAGTCGTCTTTTTCATTTTAAGCAGTGATGTCAAATGGTTCAGTGCCATAACTAAGCCCTTGAGTGGTGATCTGTCACCCACTATGGGCAATTCTACCATTAACGACCTCATTTTTCTGTGGGGATATGAGGAAGGTACAGAAAAAGGTGATGACTGGCCTTTTCCAGCTGCATCTCCTAGTGATGGATCACTGTTGGGTTCAAATATCAGCTGCAGTGTCACGAGCTGCTGATAGGAAAGTGATAGAAGATGAATAATCCTTGAATGAAAACACCGATCTAGTGTGAACACTGCATAAAACCTGAAAAAATAGTACCTAATATAATAGTGTAAGAGTATAATGAAACAAGTAGTACCCTCAAAATTAATTTATAACAGTGAGTCATCATATTTATGATAAACATATAAATAAATACTACGGAGTTCTACTTTTTAAACAATTTCCACTTTCTGAATGTCTTTGAATAATTCCTCCTCCTCCATACGATCATCATTTTGAGGAGATACACTTCAGCCACTTTCAGGGAAAACCATAGATGTCCGATGGCTTCAATATACGGATCTGTAGCAAAAGTGCACTGGTTTGTGTATCATCTGCCTTTCTGTTTGGAAAGCCGTGACCTTTAGAAGGATGTGGTGTAGTATGTTATCAGGATTTCTGCTAGGGAGCTGGTCAGCCCTCTCCTGGGTGAGTGTTGCTGGTAAAGGAGCGAGCAGCGCTTAGTGCTCTCAGCTGGACATGGGTCTCACCAGTTGTGTTGGGTGACTGTGACTGGTGTTTTCTGCAACTGTCTGTGCTATTATGTCTAGTGATTTTCCATTCCATATTTATTTCCGCAGCACAGACGGTGGATTGCTATACTACAGTAGCTGAGCTGTGCCAGTTCAAGAAGCCAGCGACACATTGCCCAAGGTAATTTCATGGCACGAGCATGAGCCTGAGAATACTCAGCTTAAACCTGCTCTGAGGATGGAGGATACTGAGATGCCGAGGCCCCCAAATCTGAGTGCTAGCAGGAGTTCATTTTACCAGATGAACTAGCAGGGAAAGGGTTGGGAATTGCTTTTCTTTTTAATAATGTGACTTTCTTTTCCACCTTAAAACATGGAAGAAGTTTGTTCTAGAAAACCGCTTTGTGGAGGTGTAATTCATGTTGGGGGCACAAACATGCAAATAATTGCATGCATGGCATTGTGCGAAAATATAGGTGTTCCCCTTTGAAAATATCATGAAAGACCAGTCCCTCTTTTATGGGTCTAAACTCCTCATTTTGTCATTCTGCAGTAACTACCAAGTGTCATCTGAGGGGAACAAATGATTAAATTCACTGTTGCCACCTGCAGACCAGATGCAGGCACTTGAAATCTCTCAAGAATGCAGCTTGCTTTCCTGTTGAGCCTTAATATAGAGAATAAATACGAATACATTGTTTTCTAGGATTTATTGTCCAGCCCACTGTAAAGATGAGCCTTCATACTGGGCACCGGTGTTTGGCACAAACGTCTATGCAGATGTGAGTATGGTCCTTTCCCTGGTGTATCTCATGTATCTCGATGCTTTTATCACAGAGCCACAGTCAGACTCTGAGATTTAGGGAAGAGGCAAACTGTGTTATCATCGCAGTGTGGAGATGGGGTAAATCGGGGTGAAACAAGAAGTAGCACCAACAGCTACAACACCAGCTGGGGTCAATGGGCTTGGGGAGCCCTTCCCCTCTCCAGCACTGACTTGGACTTCTTGTGGACAGGTCTTTTCATTGCTCTGTGCCTTAGGGACTATGGCTGTGAAATGATGGTAGTGCTTAAATGCCTTTGCAAAGTGGTTTGAGACCTACAGACAAGCACAAAAGGGCTTTTATCATATGCTATCATGCTATGTAGTTGACAAAAATAGACTTTCTTCCCCCATCCTCTGTCCTCCTTTTTTCTGGGAGCTGAACAGTGGTTTTGAGCAGTCAGGGCACAGCACAGAGCAGTGGAAAGAAATCATGCGAGTTGGTTTTATTGGTTTGTTTTTCTAAACTCTGTTTGTGGGGATGAGCAGAGACTCGATGCTAAAACTAGGCAGTTATATTTTTGAAATCTCTTCGTTTTCTCTGAAAACTGTATTTCAACTTTCATCCATCTGCAGGGGCCTCTTTTTTTTTTTTTAAACTTTTTTTCCATTGGAAATTGTGTTTAGAAATGCCAGCTGCTGCGTAGTCTGTAGGAACGTGCTTCCTGGGGGCTTGGAGGAAGCAGTCAGCAGATCATGGACCCTCAGCTTGGGGTCACCATGGAGCTTTACAGCCTCCTGAGAAAAAACATCCTGCAGAAATCATACAATAATTTGTGGCAAGCACTTTGGAAAGCAATTTAAAAGAAAACCAAACACTCAACTTAATTTTTTTACATTTTATTTGAGACCATTTTTATTGTTTTTGAAGTCAGAGCTGCGTGAGCAGGTTAGCCTGGACCAGCTCCCATGCAAATTTATCGGGCAGCTGCCACCCTGTTGTACCTGACCCTGTGCAAGCTCTGACCTTCAGGAAATGGGAAATAGTTTTCTCTCGTTTACTGTGGACAAAACTACCTCAGATTACCCCCGAATGGGGCCTGCAATTACAAGGGTATTAGGTGAGGACCAGCATCCCGCGCTGGCATTATTTTCTGATTTGTACTGACGCAAAAGGATTAGTGTCCCTTAATGAATCGCAAGCTCCCATTTCCTACTGTACCCCCTGGGTATTATTTCATAAACGGGAGCATGGACTGTGATTTCAGAGAGAAATAAAATAGCAAAAATAGTATTTGTCTGCTTCCTAGAGGGTTTGGTTAACCTTTTTTTCTGGACTGCTGTACTCTGAGCATGGTGCCAGCGCAATAAGGAAAGCATTTAGGTTTTCACAAGAGTGTGAAATTGGTAGCAAAGCAGGCGAAAACAGCTGGGAAAAAGGAGTTTGAGAAGGCTATGGAATACACTGCAAAGGGAGAGGTATCGATGCTTAGACATGCTCTTGTTGGAAAGCTGTCAGAAAGAGAAAGATGGGTACCATGCAGGGAGAGTTTGTGCAAAGGCTTTTCCCAGGGACCATGGGCTGGTTGGGATGCTCTCCAGGAGGAGATGCTGTGAATTAACTCAAGCTCACGGCTGAGGAATAATTAAAGCAGAGAGTAAGTTGGATGAGATAAGTGCTAGTCTTCTGGAAGACTCTTTGACTTCACATCTACAGTGGCGCATTCATGGCCCTGGGGAGGCTTGTGCTCCAGCTGCATCTTCTTAAATAAGTTATCTAAAGGAAAACGAAGTGTCTTGCTCTGTTTCCAGTCTGCGCTCCCTATAGGGTGCTCTCTGGCCTTTCAGCACCTTCTCTAAACCATTCGTTTCCTAAATGCTCTGGCAGGTAAGGAGTTGATAGTCCAAGCTGTGATGTTTGGCTTGTCTGTGTGCTTTTGGCCTGAGATACCGTTCACATTTACATGATCCCAGGAGAGCATGTGAAAATTTGTTTTGCCATGAAGAACGAAACTGTGACATGAAGAACTGGCAGTTTTTATGAGATATGTCTGATTTTTATTTAGGGGGCATTAGTGCCACTATCTTGGTTTGTGTTAAGGGATTTTTACCCACTTTAAATGCATTTTTATTTATTTATTCATAAACTCGTTATAAAATTATCTTGGATCATGTGTTTAGATTATCTCTTGAGTACTGCTGGTGGCTTAAAGCACAAAGATATGTGGCAGTCTTTGCTTTAAAAAGCAGCTCAGGAAACTGTTCATGATGAAATCCGTAAGACTGTGAAAAAGGGACATGGAGGAGACTTAAAATTTGGGGTAAATGAACAAAATGCGAGAAAATATGCTATATGAAAAGTTCATCCCCAAATCCCAATTCTTTCCAATGAATGATATTACTCTTTTCTGCGAACAGACTTGCTGCCTTCACACAGTGTTTGCAGATTGAACTGACGTGCTGGGGTGTGGGAGGAATGTATCCAGCATCCTTCCAGTGCTGAAATTGGTAGCAAGAAGCAGCTGACTGGGGAACAGAAGATTTGTTGCCCTTTTTCCCCCAGTGGCACGTTGCAGCAAGGTTCTTTACACTGCTGTGTAAATAGGGGGAAAATAAAAAAAAATCCCTCACATTCTGTGAACACATGACATGACTAGAAAATAAAACTCAGCTGTTGCTAATGTGGGCAGGACCAGTTCTGGGGTGATGCTGGAGCTGTGTGAACACCCAAGGGTCTTTATCAAGGCTGTAAAAGAGCTTTTAAGTCCTGTGAGACACAGTCACTTGTCAATCTGCCTGGCTTTTAGTGTGACACCCATTGCAAAGGAAACCTGTCCCCATTCCTCTGCAGGAGTCTTGCTAAGCTTGGAGGGAAAATAGCTCTCTGCTCTTGAGATAAGGCCTTTCATCCATAATTGTGCAGCAATTCATTGCAGGAGGATACATCACCTACATAACCATGCAGGCCTTTATCACCAAAGCAAACCAAGTTGGGTGGCTCAGCTCTCAGGAGATATGAACTTAATGATTAACCGGTCACATTAATGAGGAAATGATATGTTATTAAACTCATAGTCATGGACTATTGCTAATGACCCAGTGTAATAAGTGTTATGATTTTATGGTGCATGCCTCAGAGTCTACTTTGTGCTGTGAGAATATCCCAAGGGACTACACCACGGAAGAGCTGTTGCGTTGTCCATGCAGCTTTGTACTTCTGAATTTGAGGGGGAGATCTTTATTCTCCTAACGTCTCATCTTCCAAAAGCTCTGTGATCAATTCATCAAAACAAAACCCAGCCTGGGATATGAGTGGGCTGTAATCCACGAGTGATAAGGGGAGGTTTGGGGTAAGGCAATAAAAAGCCTGTTGGTCAAAGACTCGAGTAAGCAGCAGAACAGCAAGTTCTGAAAAAAAAACCAGGAATGCCTTGAAAAGAACAGTGTTTAGGATGTCTCCCAGTGGAGTGTGTTGCAAATTGATTCAGGACAGTTTAATTTTATGAGCCAATTTTAGATTTACAGATTTCCCACTGCATGCTAGGGTGGATTCAGAGCATATCTCCCAAACACAGTGTTCCATTGCTCCCTTGACCATATATAGAAGCAAAATACCAAATTGGCACTCAAAACTCAGAGAGCTGCCAAGAGATAGGCCATCCAAAGTGATAAATATATAGGGGACAAGGCAAACCTGCCGTATATGGCTGCAAGAATGAAACAGCACAATCCGTATTGTACATACGCGATGGGAATGTTTGCCCTTGGCACTGGTTTTGTAGTACTTTGATTTTTTAGCAGGCAGGGGTTTTGTGGCGTTGGGATTTCACCTGTTGCAGTTTTCTGTGGAAAACGGGTTTTTGCTTTTTGTTATTCCAGCTTGCTGTATGCAAATCCTCTAGAGGGTCGATGGCCAAGTTTATACTATGCCTAAGCCTTCTCTGCTTTTGCTCTCTTTTCTGGATGCTTGGGGAACTTAGTCATCGGCTGCAAGCGTTTTATGTTCTTCCAGCTCTTCTGACTGTGCACATCCTGGTTGAGCAGAGTAACGACATGATGTGCAATAAAGAAACTTTAGTCTTTTCAGGAGTGTTAATCTCCCTCCGTGCTTGGTGTTGTCTTACAGTGTAATGACTGTCCAAAACCAACACCTCTCAATGGGTGCAGTCCTTCCATTTTTCCTAGAAAGAAGGATAACTGGTGGTCATTTACATTAAACAGGAGAAGCGTCTGCTTTTCAAGCAACTATGAAAATGAGCCTTGCCTAGGTGGCTGGTCACTAGCAAAGTGTTTCACCACAGAGATTTCTCTGGTGCAGACCCAAGAGGCGCTGGCTGGAAAGTTGACCTCAATTCAGTATTTGCTTTGAACAGTCTCCCAGATGCAGCTCCACTGCAAAAGGGAGTAGTGGAAAGGCTTCTTGTCCTCTGCAGCGATGGTGGATCTTCTTACAACTGGGGCTTATGACATCCCTGCAAGATCTGGTCCATGGCATCTTTTATCTGTGTTTGGTCTATAAGGAGGGCAGAAATGTTTCATAGCTTTTTTTTTTCACTCCACTCTACTTTTTTTTTTTAAATTTTTTTTAAATTTATTTCCTGCTTTTCCATTTGCTAATGGTAAATCCTGACATATAACATATAGACGCTTTGTAAGTCAAAATAATCAAATGTTTTTCAGAGCTCCAGTATCTGCAAAACTGCAGTGCACGCAGGAGTCATTCCAGATGAAAGCGGTGGGTTTGTGGATGTGATGCCTGTAGAAAAGAAGAAAAGTTATGTTGGCTCCTTAAAGAATGGAATCCAGTCTGAGAGGTGGGTTTTTTTGATTTGTACTTTCCTCTTATTCGTAATTGTGTGTTCAGTGATACATCAAAGTCAGCAGATATCAGCTAGAAAGGCTGGTGGATTGGAATTATGTGACTTAATGATGTCACTGTGAATTCTGATACCCAAATAAATAGAGCGTGTTGCCCTGCCACGAGTGAGTGGCTACTTTTAGATTAGTGTGAAAGGTATGGAATATTGTTAAGTTTTACTTTATTACAACACGAGTCCATATTAATACATTTTGGTGTGTGTGCTTAATGTGTTAAAAATAAGGATGGGTATTTCTGAAGCTTTCAGCTTGGGTCATATTTTGAGCCCTAGAATTGGGGTTTCCATTCAATTCTGTGGTGTGGGATGTGTTTATATTTGTTGATTAATTTCCTCTATTCTCTCTGAAAGAAGCATGAGTAAATTAACCTCTTGAGAGATGATCAAGCAGATTTTGAACACAGATTTGCCACCCTTCTAATTTGTTTTTGGTAGTTTTTTTTTTGAGCCAGTGTTGCTGGTTCCAGAGTGTGCTTGCACACCAGTGCTTCCAAAATCCTGCATCTCCGGATGATCATCATGATAGAGTTGCAGCTCATTCAGTCATTTCTAGTTTGAAACTTCTGTTTCAATCTGTGTATTTTTTCAGGTATTGGTGCGATGATACAGATTTCTCAGAGCTGTCTTTGCAAACAGAATTTCCCACTATTGGGTGGTGGCGGGCGGTCGCTACTAACATGGCTCTGTCTGCTTTAAGTAGGTCCTCTTTTAAAATTATCATAAGAAATCCACACAAGTTTGCTATTTTTATTTTAATAATAGATATCCCAGAATGCTGTAGAGCGTCTCAGAAAATAAAAATAGACAGAGAGAGGAAAGCTATAGTCATGAAATATGCACTTCTTTAGTATAGATCTGTCATAGTCAGCATTTTCCAGTTGTGTGATTTGCAACTCAGTAGATTGTATTTAAGGTGACAAAGCTCCTGTTCACGCAAGTTTTCTTCTCTTTTTTTTGCTTTCACTTATCTTTCATACTACCAGACAACTTTTTACTTGGATGGCAACTCTGCCTTGTCTAAGAATAAACTCTACTGCTAGCTGAGGCGTGCAATATGAGCACCAGGTGCTGATCTAGGAGGTGAGGGAAACCAAAGACGTTCTCACAGCAGGGATGAGAATGAATGTTTGGGAAGTGTTATTTACACTCAGCAATAAGGAGTGCCTTCGTGCTGGGAGATCCACTGGACAGTGAACTAGCTTTCCAAAGATCAAGGTTAAAACCTTACTCTTTAAGACACTGAAAATAACCTTTGGTAAAGACAGGTGCCTAAGCAGGTTTGAGAAAACATCGCCTTTAAGATTTACTGAGTCTTTACGTGTGTTGGAATGTTTATTTTGTGGGAATACGAAATTTGCCTTTTTCTTGGGCTTTTGCAGCCCAGTAGGGCTGAAGAAATAAGGTCTAGGAACGCAAACAACCCCTTGCCCCTGTGCACGCAGCCACCCCGACAACTCAGAGTCAGAGCTGTTGGGGACACCTCTGAAGACTGAAAATGAATTTTCATATTTATTATCATTTAATGTGAGCAGATCTAACTACTCCCATTGCCAGCACCAGGAGACAGGCCAGGCAGGCCCTGGGAACCTGCCAGCCTATTCGACAATCGTTTTCAGGAAACTACGTTCCTCTTTGTGCCTGTATCCCTGCATAAGGGAGCACAGTGTTCCTTGGATAAAAGCTAGCACTGTAAGGGAGGTTTTTACTTCCCAACTCCTTTTGTTGGCAATAGCACTGTAGATTTGACTGGAAGACTAAAACAAAAGTAAACTCATGGTTATGTGCTGCTTCTATTTTGCTTTTAATCTTTCTCCTGCTCCTGGTAGGGTCACATCAGCACAGAACCAAGTGTGCTGAAGCGGTGCGCCCCAAGGAAATTTGGAGGTGTCTGAAGTTCTATTGCCCTCTGAGTTCTGCAGTGCCTGTATTTGATTCGTTACATGTTTTTTTTAATGTAATTTTCTCCTTCTTTTTCTTCAGCTTGAAGAATCCTTCAGATGGAAACGCTTTCCGGATTTTTGCTGTGAAGCAATAAATTCCTAGAGGAGGTATAGGTTTCATTGTGAGAGTGCTCTGTTGTTCTCCAGAGACAGGAAGGCTCCTCTGACGGCATCAGCTCTGACTGTACCCTCCTTGTCGATCTCCTTCAGGGAACTGAAAAAAAAAGACAAAAAAAAGACAAAAAAGAAAAAAAAAAAGACACCAGGTTCTGACTCAGCTGTTCGCATCTCATCGCACCCGTTCAGCATTGCATCTTTTCATTTCATGTTGTTTGTTTGTTTGTTTTTTATCTAGGGGCATTCAGCAGTGATAAACTGTTCTAACTTTCAATTTATGAGAGGTGTGCTACGCAGTATGGTGGTGGCTCAATGTACAGCAGACGTAGGGATCTCGGTCTGACCCTGGGTGGCATTTTTAGGGTTTGATGCCTCTACTGCGATGGGCATGAGGAAGTGCACTGCTGAACAGACTCAGAAGTGAGCGACTGTCCAGGTGCAGGACCCTTTGAAAACAAAACAGTTTTCTAAGTTGCATCTTTTGAGGAGTGGCTGGGCTTTGATTGACTGGTTTTGTGTATAAAATATTTTCTGTGCAAAAGAAGAGAGGATTTGGTACTTTACCAACAAGGTGGCATCAGCACTGTGTGGGGCTGCTGGGGCATCGTGCTAGGCTACGTTGTACGATGGTGTCATGTTTGGAGAGAGGACGTTCTTGTTGGCCAGACATCATGGTTCTTTGGGAACTGGAGTGGTGCATAAAGTGGTGGCAGAGATCCTCGCTGCAGAAAATGCAGCCACCAGACGATCAGAACAGTTTTAGTGTTTGCTGGTCAAACATTTGCAGGTATTTTGCAAGTCAGGCAACCTACAAGAAGTCAGTGAATCTGGGCTCCTGTGCTGGCACGTCTCATCCTATGCTACGCGCCATAACAAGTAAAATTTCAGTTAAATGCAGTGTATTGTTTTATACAGCAGTGCTGGTCGTTTTATCTGTAGTAGTTAAGTAGTGATAAAGTTAATCTTATTTCTGCTAGGAACGGTTGCATCCAAAGGAAGCATGTTTGCTCCACCTTTGTGAAGCTCTTTGTGGTGTGTGCAGTTCTGAGACGTTAAAGGTACGGCATAAATTGGGGTAGAAGAATTCTTCCTGTTCAGTTTGTGACACCAACAGATCCCAGCTTTCAGTGTAAATGCTGTACTCATGAGCATTTGATATCCAGGATGGTATATTTTGCAAAACCCATGGATGTTCTGACGATGGTGTTTAATATCTTGTTATTTGTGTCTCAACATGCATCCAAATCCATTTCAAAGCCAAAAGAAGAGCCTAGCGTGACCTGCTTTTTAAGGCAGGGGGATGTTGTCTGCTTTATATTGTAGACTAAACAGAAATCTGGTTGTCTTTGATGCAAATACATCCAATAACTTCATTACATATAAGATGGCAATGTAAACTTTGGTTCTTTTGTTCTTGTAAGTGCGTAGTCCTCCTGCTCAATAACTTGGTTGTAATATTGTATAACAAATGGGGAAATATGTCCCTCTGTTTGGCAGATGTCTTATGGCTCTTCTTGTGCTCAGGCTTTGTTTGGTTTAATTTGGACAAAAAAAGCCATCTCTTTGAGCTGTTTCAAAGCACAAGCCACAGTTATTTATATGATTAAATACTTCCTTAATTCTGTAAACACCATGAAATCAGTAAGGAAATTGCTTTTATCACTCTGTCTCTTTCTCCGTGAAAGCTGAAGTTGGAAAGAGGCCTTCTGTAAAATATGAAAGTGGAACTGCTTTGCGTCGTCTCTAAAAGTGCTGCACAGCAAAGCTACCTTTGAGGTGGATAGAGAGAATTGAGTTTGTGTCATCTTTGTTTATATAGTATCGTCTTCCAAGGTGTACAGTATTTGCTTTAGGTAGGAAAACTGAACATTTTTTTTTTCTTGCTAGATAAATCGATGTTAAAACAGCTGGAATATACGAAAAGCTGCTGATTGGAAGCATCTGAGATCTTGGCAGTAAGATAAGGCTTCCCGGTTTCTGCCCACTGTGATCAATTTTGCTGTACGTGGTCTGGTTCAAGCCCGTTAATTACTGCAGCATGAATCTAGGACCAAATAGTAGCCACAGTGTTATTTTTTTGAATGGAAAGTGTAAGAGATGCAATTAGGAATGGGGACTGCATGAATACGTAAAATGCCTTGATGCTAACATAGGATCCCACCTCTACTATGCTGTCCGTGACAATTACACATACTGTAAAATGATGGAAAGAAGCGTGAGGGCTCTTGGAGAAAAGTCTAGGGGATTATCATGAGCACATAAATATCCAAACAGCTTGGGATGTATCTACCTGATGAAAAAGGGGCAAGGAAAGAATTGTTACTCCGACAGAAATATCCTAAAATGCTTAAGTCAAGTTACCATTGTGTATTTTTATCTTCGCCAACTGGTTTGGATTTTTAGAAACCGATGTTAATTTAAGTCTGTATCTGTTTATTTTTATATTTGTTGTACAAAAGAGAAATTGTGACTTTACTACACAAATATTATTCGAGGTCCTGGGTGCTATTAATTTAAACATACCTCCACCAGAATTAGGGGCGATCAGGTCCTCCAAGGCAGTCATGATATATCAATTACTTGCAATTGTGTGTGCTAGCTATTCATACATGTGTGGGACAGTACCAGGTTTTAGCCAAATATTTACTGATTTTATTTCTGATACCAAAACATTTCTCAGCTTAATATAATTCAATGCCGCTTAAAGGTGCAGCATGTCTTTATATTACCAGATCTGTTCCTCCTTAGACCTCAGCTCAGCAGATTAGTAAGCACGTGCCAACTTGAAGTACCCCTGGGTGTAGCCTTACTGGAGCATCTGGTTAAACTCCTGGCAAAGCCAAGGCTGCCCAGTTGTTCATTTTCCAATAAGTTTACTTTTGAAACCAAGATTGCCAATGCAGACGCTGCCATTGCGGAGCATCGGGCTCAGCAATAACCAAGTCTCCAGAAAACACAACCAGTGCAAAAGCTGAAGCGTGGCACTTCCCCAGCTGCTGGTGTGCTGTCGGGTCTGTTGGCTCCATTAATTTCTTCGTTTTAAGACTTTCAGCCAACAGCTGATTGTGGAGTCTCCAGTTGGTCAGTGCAATCTAAATATTTAGGGCTGGTTCATAGAGCTGCTTTTTTTTTTCTATGAAAAATGATGTATTTCACTTCCTATGTGTAAAAGTTTCTTGTAAATTTTATGTGCCTTTGCATGTTTTTCAAGGGGCTGAGTGTTTGTTTATAAACTATTTTTTTTCTAAATACAGATTTGTAAAATACTTTCTCCCTCCCTCAATTTTCTTTGATTTCTGAATTATTTGTGAAATAAAACCTTCTCAGAATGAATGCTTCCCTTGTCTTTAATGCTTAGCCAGAGCTGATGTTGTATTTAGAAGAGCTATTTGAGATTACGCCTGGGGACTGGAGTATCCCCCGGAGAGCCCAAGAGAGATTGGGATGTGCTGAGCCTGTTCCACAAACAAATAAATAAGTCTGTCCAGTAACCGTGCATTAAAAGTCAACCTTTACCCCCATCAAGGATGATGTTATCCATTTGTGAAACATCCTGAGAGTAAGGGAAAATCGGTGCCTGTCTTATAAGTCTGTAATGTAAGGGCTGAAGTAGACTAATGGTTTGGAAAAAGTTTTTGATGCAATAGTGCTGCAAAATACTTCTGGTGTGAACTCCCCACCTGACCAGACTGTTGGTAAATGCACTCTTATTTTTCTGAAGGGAAAAGTATAAGTTTTTGGGTTTGTTTTTTTTTAAATTCCCCTTAAGGTTTTCTTCAAGCTCGTACTTGTTGACAGCACCATAATCAAATGACTTTTTTTCAGGGTAATTCAACACTATCTTGGTTAGAGGAGCAACATGCCAAGCAGGTTTGCAACTCAGCCTCCAGGCAATGAGCACCATATGGGTTTTGACCAAAGAGGCAGACTGAGCCACGGGAGGGAGTCTTGATTGACAAGAAAGGCCATGAAACTTTGTTTTCCATTATATGTTCAACAAAATTGAGATAAAATACAGCAAGGTTTGTATTAGTCCAACTCTGGCCTGATACAGTTACAGATGAATGCTATTTATCTGTAAAACCCAAACCAAGAGCTCACGTGGTGACACAATAGCTGAACTGCCAATGCTTTTTGCATTAGTAAAGTTTTGTGACTGTTCTATGCTCTGTAGTTATGAACTGCCTGTTTGGAGTTGCTCATGCCCAGTTTGTGCTAGCTCTCCCTGTCTCTCATTCCTGCAGAAATATCTCCCTTACTGAAATACTGGGAAAGATTTTAATGAGCTAAAAAGTAAGGAGAGAGAAGGTATTCAGATTAGTAATGCTTCTGTCCATGCTGAGGCAGCTTAGACCATTCTATTGACTGCAGTAGTTGCCTAAAGAAGTCATGGATGCTCCATCTCTGGAAATGTTTGAGACCAGGTTGGATGGGGCTTTGAGCAACTGGATCCAGTGGAAGACGTCCCTGCCCATGGCAGAGGGGTTGGGGCTACATCATCCCTTCGAAGGAAAGGGATCCCTTTAAGGTTCCTTCCAACATAAAACATTCTGTGATACTATCATTCTATGATTTCCAGTTTGCTAGTCCTCCAAAATACTACGGCAAAATATAGGTCCTGGTTGGCATAGGGAGGAAAACAGCATAACATCCAAAATGTGAGGCTGATAATCCCATCCTTTGCGTTAGCTTCTTATGCTTTGATTCTGGCTCTTGTTTTGCTAACTGTTGTCTCCTACTCAATCCATGTGCTTTATCCTATGCTTATCGATAAAAAAAGTGCTGTTATCATGAGTGCGGTGAGAGAGTGATATCACAGACAGAACCACGTCTTCGTTTGGTACAGTAAGTATGCAAATTAGGTAAGTGAATACTTGGAGCAAAACATAAAGGGGTAGGAGCAATTTTTTTTTCCCATGCTGGGCTGGGATTCTGATGCATGCTTTAAGTGGGAGAAGACAGAAAATCTGGAAGGCTGAATGTAAGTGGAGGGCAAAGGAAAGGTTAAACCTATGTGGATCCAAGTAAGGGAAGTAGCAGTCTGCCTTGTTCTCCTATGTTGCTTGTCATCTTCCAGAATCAGCAGGATGCAGGCTCTCCCTGCTTGCTGTTTCAGGGGAAATGTCTTGTTGCCTGTTGTTCTGGTTTCTGCTGCCTGCTCCTTATCCCATGCTGAGCTCATCAGAGTCTATGTATAGCACCGGCTTACTTTGGGATGGGTGTTCTTCCAAAAACCCACATTCATTTATAGGATGCAGCCAGGCAATGTTTTCAAAGCCATTTTGCAAACGACAGGGTTGGTTCTCACTTATACTAAGGACCTACTTTAAGGCACTTAGAAGACATTTATGCCACTTTAGGGTGTGGACAGAGTAGTGTAAAGAAGCCTAACTGCAAATAGAAACCACCCTTATATCTTGTTGACAGTGGTTAAAATAGGGGTATGGAGTTAAATCATCAAACAAGGTCTCCCTTATGCAGCCCTCGTCTCTGCAGTGTTTGCTCCTCACCCTTCGTACCATGTGAGCAGTCAAGGGCTATATGCAGTTTCCCTCATCACCCGCTGCATAGCCAAGCACATCGTAGCGCTATGAAGTGTCAAGTTGAATATAAGGCTATTTATAGCGAGCTAAAAGTCAGGAGGCTCAGGTGGAATGTTAGAGCTGAAAGCTGAAGGCGATGGGAGCACGGGCTTGTAAAATAAATTCAGTGCTTACAAGTAAGTGCTGCTTCTTGCAAGCCTGGGGCTCCTTTGGGTTACGGACTGTAGGTGACCATGACCCTGAGAGAGGACCTGCCAACACATACACTGTTTTGAGAAGTGCTTGACAGCAATCCTCAAATTCTTATCTTAGTAGCTGCTTCAAGGCTTCTTTCTGCATGTCCGTGCTTTTGCACTTGCAAAAACTAAGAAAATACCACCTATGAACTATGCTAAGGGGCCAGAGGACAAGTTTGTCAGACACAAATCTTAAAAGCAGGCTGATTTCCTTCTTTACCATCTTAACAAGCCTGAGTTGGAAAGAATGAGTAAAACATGACAGATTGACTGTGGGAGGGTTTCTTTCATACTATCTTACTTGATGTGCTCGTAATAAAAAAATGTTTTAGATGAATGAAAGGGGGCTCTAAAATGGCATCAATAACTGCGTTGGAAGTTGGAGAACTAGTCTGCAGAGGAAGCTGGCACTTGGAAGGGAAGAACAGAAGTACAAAACATCACACTCTTGTCAGGGAGAGAAATATCGTATCAAATGTGCAAAGAGGCACATGGTCTGCAAGGCATGTAAGAAACTTTTCAGCTTTGCTTCACGTTGCTGAGGTCTCTAGTGCAGCATGTGCACTTCTGCCTAAGGAGTATGCAACCAACTGTGGGAAGTTCAAGATGAAGCAAAGAGAGCAACCTGAGAGCTAAAAGAGCTCTCAAGAAAGGAGGAAGTGTCACTGAAGATAACAAAGGAGAGGGAAAGAACTCTTGAAGTGTGTAAAGGTACCATAAGGAGAGAGAGAGAGAGGGCATTAGTGCTTTGTGCCCACCTCACTGAGAATTAATGGACTTAAACTGTCGTAGAAAATGTTGAGACTGGCCATTAGGAAAGGCCAGGAACAGATACTCTGCACGGCTCTTTTCTGGTTATCATTTAAAGTTTTTAAGAAAATGCAGGACGGTAGCTTCTAAAAATGAAATAGTCACTGTTAATCCTGCTTTGAGTGGGGAATGGACTAGCAAATGTCTTGATGGTAATCCCAACTGTAATTTCTGTAATTTTCAAGGCTAAAGGAAGCATGAAATCATATGGGAAGGGTTATCATATATTTGGATCAGGACAGGACACAATCATGATCTGGCAGTTATGCCGTGGGTGACACAGATAGAGACCTTTCTGTAGAAGTGGCCCAGGTAAAATTGTGCAGCATCATGCTAGCATGTGTTGAGATAACAGAAACTATTAATTCTTCTCCTAACTCTGGTGTTCACACTTTTTTTTTCCCTGTAGGTCTTTTGGCAGATAAATAAGTCCTGTGGGATCCTGAGGTGGGTTTGCAGATGAATCCGTAGATTTCCTCCAAACTCTGAGGTAAAGTACTGGGGACAAACCCTAAAAACACTGATCTGTAATTCTGGCAAGGAGGGATTTAGGGCATCCTTGTAGTGATGTCACTGAGCAGAGTAACACAAACTGCGTGTTGGCTGTTGGAGAGCAGCATGGGTTGATAAAATGCAGAGGAGGCATCTCGTACCAGTGCCAGGCATGTAGCACCAGGCGAGGACAGGCTTTTGGTGGGGAGGTGGAGGTCATGGAAATTTTCTCCTCTGCAAAGTCATGAAACAATCCGAGGCGTCTGAGGGCAGCCAGCCAGCTCAGCAGGCTGCACTTGCCTTTCCAAATACACAAGTGAAGTCCAGCTTTCTTAAACCATTGCAGCAAAACAGACGCACAGAAGTAAGTAGCCTACTGCTGGTCAGTGCTTTTCTGGGGAATAGTTTCTTTATCAGAAAACGATAATTTTTGTAAATCCAAGGCACTTAAATTGGAATTTGTTTGGATGCCAACAATTTCAACAAGAGCAGTAGAATTGAGGTTTAATGAGCTCAAAACTCTCTGGTGTAGATGAAGAAAAGGACTTAAAAGAAGTAACTCTAACTGATATTGTGGACAACTCAGGGTGGGGTTCCATCAAATGCTTGTGATCCTCTTTTGAGGAATGTGACTGGAAATGTGATCAAGCCCTGGCTCCTTGGGCACATGCACAACACAGCATCATGGTGAGGGCTTGATGGGGAGGGTTCCCCAGTCCCTGCTGGATGTCCCCTGCTGACGCAGGAGAAACTTGTGTGAGGTCTCTGCTCTTCTCTTATATAATCCATGATTCAGATAAAGTCAATGCCAAGTACCCAAAAAAGGGATTGTGTGTGCTCTCCCACAGCCTGTTCCCGTAATCTGAACACAGCACTCAACCATGACAGTTTTGCCAGTAAAAGAGAGGTTTTTTTCCTTTGCCTTGAGATCCAGATTTAAAATTAGCTGTGTCTCAGCAGAACCATCGACAGCGATCCCTGCCAGCCTCAGTGCTCAGCATTAGAGGTTCAGGGCCATAAAAGAGCCCAGCAGCCCAGTTTAAAGAGTGACCAGAAAAGTTTGTTCAGGGAGGGCTCCCTGGCTGTTAACAACAGGAGCCTCCATTAGCTCCTACGTTGAGAAAACCAGTCAAACTTTATAAAAATACTTCCTAAAGTAAATATTAGTGAGTCACAGATACTAAATATTAATAATTCATACATTGGGAACAGAAATATTAGCAGGATCTGTAAGACAGGTCTTTATGTGTAATATTACAGAACTGGGTATGTATTCTTCTCTTTTTTTTTTTTTGTCTTGCTTGTGCCAACCTTTCATGTCTGAGATGCAGCCTTGGAGCTTCTCTGAGGTCTTGGGGCAACAAAGCTGGTTGGTGTCCGAGTACCACAAGGGGAGCAGCTTGCCTGGAAGGGGCTCAAGCAGGGAGGGTGTTGAGCAGTTCTCCTTGCGCAGGGGTCAGGAGCAGGGCACTCCTGGGGAATTGAAGGGTTTGACTCCATACTTACAAACTGCAGATAAATGAGGGTTTTTTTCACTGCCAGACTGACCTCTGGGGGAAAAAAAAAATCAACCCCAAATCAACCACATTTATGCAAAGTTTATGCAACTACCCAATGCCCCAAAGCACTTTTGTCACATTAAAGAGCAAAGTGGAGCAAAAGTCACCTCTCATTTTTCTACTCGGGCAGTTTATAAGTGAACAGTGGTTTTGTTGATCAGAATTAAAAATAAAGAAAAAACAACTGAGTTTTAGAAAGTGAAATTGCAGTTATTTCAGTCTTTTTTTTTTTTTATTTTAGTGAGGTCACTTTGAATGGAATTAGTATTTATAAGCAAGTCTGCCTTCTGAGGANTTTCTTTTTTTTTTCTTTACTTTAGTTTCCCATGGTCTATAGCCAGAATTTGTTGGCTCATAGTGGAGGCTGAGGTGAGCAAATTTTTTGTTGAAATTGAAAAGGAGTTACAAAAAAAGTTAAGAGATCCCAGGCAGGACTGTGAAGGAGAAAGACTTTTCTTATAAGAGTGGAGCAAAAGGAAGAGTCAAGAGCAAGTGGCTGAAGACTCCAGCTGGTGTTGAAAGCCTTATTTTTGCCAAATATGAGGGCAGTTTTGTTTTGGACATTGAATGAAAGCCAGTCCCCAAGAACCAGAGGGGTGAGTGGAAGACAAGAAGTGAGGTGATCTTGATGCTTTAAACCTCCACAAACACATTTTCGCTTTGGTCCCCAAAAGAAAAGTGTTTAATTTCGCCAATTATGAAAGACTTGGTTTCATCATTGATGACTAATTTCATGATGCCGCACGCTGGCTCTGGAGCCCATCCTGCTGAGGCTGGTCCAGCACTCTGGTGGGGAGCCTTCTCCCACTTAGGTGGTCCCAAAATACTTCTTTTTTTCTCAGCTCCATTAAGCCAACCCCCAGCTTTGCACGTACTCTGTGACAGCTTTTTAGTCTTAGCAGTTGTTTCATTACTTAACGCACACGTTAACTTGAATGTCGGTACCTCTTGGCGGCAGCTTTTTGTTCCTGCAGAGCAGTGCAGGTGGAGGCCCCTTTATGGGAACGAGGAATGGATGCTCCTCTTCAGATTTTACTTTTTGACTCTGAATCTGGCCCCATGCAAAGGGAAAAGGCTCACTGTGGCTTTAGGAAAAATACTCATTACTGAGCTGAGAGCTGTGTTGGCATGGAGATGCCAGCAAATAACACACAGAGTTTTCTCCTTCATTTTAGCCTGAGGGTCTCAGGGTTGTAGGACATAAGTCTATCTCTTCCAAACCTGCTCTGGATGGTTTCTACCAAAAGGTCTCTCATGATGCTGGAATTGTCAAAAAATGCTGAGGGCATGTTTCACCCTTCCCCTGAAAACACATAGAAGAGTAACACTATCAGCTCTACCTTCTTCCAGGAAAACCATCTACTATGAGATACCAGACCATGATGGTTTTCACTTCAGCTAAATGCAATGGAAAGGAAATTTCTCACAAGAAAAGGGCAGCTACAAGCAGCCTAGCTTTTCTTGAGCTAATGTTCAACTTTTTGGAAATTAATGTGCAGTTTTCTAGCTTGATGGGTGAGCTTTCTGCTTTTTCTGCCTATTTATACTGATGGCTTCCCAGTGGGCCTTCCTCAGAGAAAATGAAGTGGAATAGGTAACCCAGCAGGTCAGTTAGCACCACGATACATGCAACCTGAAAAACTGCTGAGAATTGCAAGCTTGAACAACCCCCCAGCTTCTGCTGTTATACCAATGAGACGTATAATTAATTTTGTGCTTGATCACTGACAAATAGATGGTCTCTTGTAGCTACTCCATCTGTAGACCCAGTTTAAACACCCATGTGTTTGGGCACAGTGATCTGGTCCCATTTTTATAACTTGCATCACATAAGTGGGAGCATCTCAGTTTTGGTAGGTGGGTAAAGGAGTCATTCCCACAGCTGGGGGTGCGCAAAGAAGAGGGAAATCCTATTCCCACCAACATTGTTCACCTACCAGCCCTCTGGGTACAGTAATTTTAGGAGATGTGAATCTTTCATCAAAGCCCCATTTGTGCTGAGCTCTCCCATCCCTTATTATCGCCTGCCAACCAGTCTAGTGTTCTGTGATCTCCACCTTTAATTAAAAGCAGACTGGAGACCCCTGGGCCTTGCACACACCCTGCTTCTGCATTCTGTCTCCCTTTGCAGGCAGATGGGGCTGTGCTGAGCACAGAGGGCAGTGGAGGCAGCGATATGTAGGCATGGGCTGTACTTAGTGTACCCCATCACATTAACTGGGGAGAGGGGGCAGGGGAAGTTTTTGCTGGGAGGGAAGGGTGGCGAGAAAACTGTTAGAAGAGGAAGCAAAAATGAGCCACTGATTCCTTTTTAAGGAGCCTAATGAAAATTACTGTAGATTTCAACATCTGTTTTAGACTTGGACAGGAACACAGTATTACAAAGGTTGCAAAGACACAGATCCCCTTTCTAAAACAGAGGATCACAAAATACTGTCAGGATCTAATATATGGAACCATTAAGTCGAGTTCCAAGCTACTCATTACACTTATCACAGAATCACAGAATCACCGGGTTGGAAGAGACCCATCGGATCATCGAGTCCAACCATTATGCTCCAGATTTCCCTTCTTAGGGTTTGTACGTGAATCCCACTTCTGTACAAACAGAGACTACCAGCCAGGGAAGAAAACGCAGACTTTCTGGAGCAGTGGCGTCCTGGTGAGAGTCAGTCACAGCTGGCATTAAGAAAGAAGTATGGACAATGTCTCCTGCAGGTATCTGTAGATCTATGGGAAGGGGGTCTATAACACAGACGTACGAACAAATTTTCTAATTAAAGGATCATGGATGATCCTCACAATTTGTTGAAGGACGTCGCATTGCAAAAAAAAGAGGCAAACAGGCACCATAGGTAGCCCACAGACTTGAGCGATAGTTGTATAAGTCCTGCCTGCAAACTGCGCTGCTCTAATTCACGTATGTGTGATGCAGTTGGTAACAGCTGCTGACTAAATTGTGACTAGCTTGGTGCTCATTTGCTTGTTTATTTTATTGATGTCTGCTTTAGGGCCATTGTAAAACTAACTGCAGAGTGTTGGTGGGACGATGTGGAGCAACGTTGTGGGGAGTTGCATCATTTAGTATTTGAATGAAGTGTCTTGCACAGAGGTTCCCTCTGGGCATGGTGGTACCTCATCCTGAACGTAATCACCCCTTAAGTGCCATTAGTCTGCTGCCAGTCCGGTGGCTTGGACACCAACCCTCATGCAAGTGAGTCAGTGGATGATGAGATGGCATCACGCCTTGTGCTGCAACCCCATTACATGATGTGACATGAGCTTTTGGTGTCTTAACCTGTTCTATGCAAGGAGCAGGAGTTACAGAACGTAAAGGGTGTTTATTATTCCAAATACAGAATCAAGGCATTGTGAAAGATGACCTGTGATGCACAGCAAAAGCAAGAAGCTTGTTTTCAAGTGTGCCTTGACTTCAGGAAACAGGATATTACTGTGGTGAGCCTGATGGTTGCATCCTCTTAGATGTTCAGTCACTCTTCCTTCTCACACCACTTAGGACAGTTTCTCACAAACTTGTCATTGTGGCAGGGCTTAGAGTTAGTGCTCTATGGATATGGATACAGTTTTCTTTGTATTCCATAGCTAATAGCACGACAAGAGTAAGTAAAATGGACTTTTAAGAAGTGAGACTATATTTTAATGAAATATACATGAGAAAATCAAGAAAGTCTCAAGAGAACGTGACATAGCTATTGCAGTTCTCGACTGCACCGAAAGGATAGTCGTGAAGGTCTTGATTATATGCAGTGGGAAACGGGCCAGGAGTGGAACTCAGCCTCCAGATACTGCCTGGCAGCAGAAGCCTGTGTTGCTCTGGGTCACTGAGATATGGAATCTGGACAGAAGAGCTGGGAAGAAGAAAGGTTGCTTGTCTCCTTATTAACAAAGCCAATTATTCCCTTCCAGAATTAGGAAAGGCAGATGCAAAACATCTTTCCAACAACATCAAAGATGTTATTACATCGTTTGTAGTCCTGTTTGGCTGATTGAAGATTTCCAGGATCTGTGCCTCATCACGATAAAAGCAAGAGCAGCTTACAACTTCGTTCACCCAGAGAAACCAATCTTAACCATGAACTTTATGAGCCAAAGAAACTAAGACTATATACTGAGACATAGAAAAGGCAGCCACATTTTGAAGCTTACTAGATTTTCCTTCACTGAACTTCTACTCATGTCAGACCCCTGACTCATGGCTTGGGAATGGCAGGTATTGCCTGCTAAGAAATCCAACTGCTAGAAATACACCCTAACCAGCATGCTTGACTCTCAGGTTCCTTGTGTGGATGATTTACAACTAAAACTTCTCATCAGTAGTCATCAAGGGATACAAACAACAAACAGTTCCATATTGCACGTTTCACCTATCTTGTACTCTCCTCTACCCTTGCCTTGTCCTCTTTGACATAATGTCCACTGTTATCAATCGGATTTATTTTTGGAATGAAAGTAAGATTATCTGATATGTCTCCAAGAAACGTGTTCACCCAGAACATTCTTTTGATCATAAGAGCAGATAAAAGTAAATCTGTGCCTTCCTTTATGACTATTTGCCCTGAGAAAGCAGCTGAGGTTTTGTCAATGCAGAGCATGCAGTAGCTTCTTGTCCAGCATGGAACAGAGATGTACAAGTCATTTGGAGAGCTTTGGTGCCTGCTTTGGCAATGTTGGTCTAAGGTGTAGCCATTTTATGATAAAAACTTTTTTGGTGGGGAAGTCGAACTTCTGACATCTGAATTTTGTGGCATTTTGTGTAAGGAGTTGACTTTTTCTCTCGAAACTGTTAGTTCTCTCCTGGAAAAAAACGAGAGAATGCCTAATCGAAAAAATTAAGTCACTCATTTCTTGAAACACTTCTTCCATGCTACAGGGAACTGGTGGGCGGTTACTGTGTGTTGCTCTTCTGATATACAGAAAACCCCTCCAACCTGCCCTGTAGGTGTGTTGCCCTGACTTCTGACATTGCATGGTATGGATTCAGATAGTAAGAGAGACAAGAGATCTATCTTGTGTTGTCCTCTGACAATTACTGTCTTAGGCTACTTCTGATTTTGATGGAAGTATGCTCCTATTAATCGTGCCTTCTATGCCTCATGATAAATCTTTTGATTTGTTTTAATGACTTGGAGAATCCATATAACCGCTCCCAGGTGTCTGGAAAATTTGCAAAACTACCGCAACTTCTTAGCCAGAGGAATGAGAATCTTAAAGGAAAGTTTAATCTCAGGAATTCCTTTTCCCTTACGAAACAGAAACTTTGGATCTGTACCACTTGAATATGCAGCTCAGACTCTGTTCTTGCCCATAAGTTATCCACGAGACTGAAACTGCAAATGTCTTGTTCAGGGTTTGAATGCGACGCTCATTTTTTCCCTCATCAACAGTATCAGAGGTGGTGTGAATTGATACAACCTCACTACAGTTGAGGGACTTATTTCACATTTTGGCTGTAGGTGTTTACAGCCTTTCTACAGCCTTTTGCTGCTAACAGAATGAGATATGTACAATGTCATGCATGCTAAATCCAACCCCATATTTTGGACAGCTAGACAAAAAGCAATCCCACCACTGCCCGATGTTCAGAATACAGCCTGCTGAAGCTTGCAAGAGTTAGCCGTGAATGAACCATTGCTGACAGTGCTTTCCTCTAACAGTTGGAAAGGCTGCATGGATTCAGGCAGAGCTGCCCTCTCCCAGGGAATCACAGAATCACAGAATCACTGGGTTGGAAGAGATCCATCGGATCATCGAGTCCAACCATTCCCATCAAACACTAAACCATGTCCCTCAGGACCTCGTCTACTCGTGCCTTAAACACCTCCAGGGAAGGCGAATCACATAAGCCTGGAAACAGAAATAAGTTTCACATGGCGTTTCCTCTGAGGTATATGGTATGTCAAGGGACCAGAGGCAGCAAATACATTACTCTTAACTTACTATAATGTTATATCTAGAAGTTTGATTTTAAAAGAATAGAAAGCTGATAAATTTTTTGGATGGAGTGCTGGGCACATTCAGCTGTTCTATGAATGCGAATTGACAGAAAGTCATTCAGTTCGATTTCTTCTTAAAACAAACCAGCTCCTTCACTTCTTCAGCATGCAGATGCTTAAGTGCTATCACAGCCTCTCCATCTAAATAGAAAGAACAAATATCTTCCTCATGCTTTCACTGTTGGAAACCCATCTGCAAGAGATGCTTTTCAGGCTTTGTACATGAATATATTTTTCATTGTATTAGGACTCTTTGTGGGTAAATTGGTGTAAGTAGGGCAATTATGAGCATAACCACTGTAAATATAGTGGAAAACATTGTTTAATAGGAAAAATTTAATATTATTATTGATATTAATTATTAATAATATAACAATAATGTTGTTAATAGTCTGTTTTCTAGAGCTGGATTTCCGCTAAGAGGTTGTCTAAGATGTTCAAGCCTTTCCTATGTGCATCTGTCCACTGGATGAACACAACTCTTCTTCTGGCCTGCAGGTTTCTTCGCTTTTCCTAGTGTGCCCAACTGGAATTGCAGGTAAATATCATGAGAGATTGTCTTTAGCTTTCCTGATGGAAAATTGGTACCTGTCTCATGGCTCACAATTCCTGTGCATATAAAGTTAAATTACATTTCTACCATACTATTGTCCTTTACCCTCTTATGTATTTCAAGGCTTGTTGAAAATCCATGCTATTTTCTCTTCTGCTCTTTCCATGGAGATACAATGGAAGATATTAAACAACAAAACAGCAAAGAGGATATGTTTTGTATTATTTTGTTTATAAGAACACTCTTGACTGGTAAATAGCTACACCCTTCATAAGTGTTTTCAATTTTCGCTTTGAAATGTGAAACAAGTAATGCTTTCAACCAGCAGCTTTTCTTTGTCAAGTATTTTTCTTATTTTAGGATNAAAAGTAAGCCATGCAGACATCAAGCTGTGACTGTAAAGACAAGACACTTCATAATGGTGAAGGCATCATGCTGAGCAGAGCATCATTCTTTATGCGAAAAAATGTCTAATCTATAAAAAAGACACAGCAACATTATAAAGCCACTTGCATGAGAGACTTAATTTGGTTTATTTTTTATTAAATTCAGCAAAAATTACCTTGCATAACAAACTGATACCTTGAGATGTACACAAAAGAATGATACCTTCAGGCACACTGCAGTGGCTACAAGTAAGATATCCTTGTGTTGATCATTTATCAGAAACGAATGACCAGAATGTGGCATTTCAATGTCTGTGCTGCATTGCCTCCAGCAGCATGAAATGATTACAAAAAAAGCTCTTATTTAGCAGCCCGGGCATTTTCACTGGGAGAGTTTCTGAGTACACGTCTAATGCTTTTCTAAAGTAAGGTGCAGAGGTGGGATTCTCCTTGACTTCATCACAGGGGATCTTTAAAAATCACACTCAAAAGTGAGTTGGCCCAGACCCAACTAATTCTAGGATAGCCTAACATCCTTTTGAAAGGCCTTTTGGTCTTGCTGTAGCTGGACTAGTTTCCTTTAAATGTGCTGTAGTCTACTGTATTGTTCTGTGCTTCCAAAGAGTGTTATTTCAACCCAGTTTAAGGTCACCTTGAGAGTGGCTGGGCTTGGCACAAATTTCTGGACCCGGTACTTGCTGCTGATCTCGAGCTGTTGGCTGATTACACAAAATAGTTTATAGACTAAATCTGAATAAACCCTTCAATTAAGGTTATAGTAAATAAGATTCTAATGTTAAACACTTTATGGTAAAAAAAAAACCTCTTAGGAACTAGCCATGTTAAGAAAAATGATTTGATTAGAGAATAAGAAACAGGACTGGGAAGACAGGAACCTGACCTCAGCAATAAAATGCACATAGTTGCTTTTTTGTTTCTTGGAAACTGGTGTGCAAAGGTACAATTATATAACATGGCCAACATCTGAGCAGGCCAATGCAAACGATTTGTGCTTTTCATGACTCCAGGCATCTGCACAGAGTTCTGCTTTGCTTTAAACTTTCAGGCCAATTCCTCTTGCTGGTACACAGCTCAAAGAATTTGCAACACGAGGGCTGGTGCTGGGACGCTCTGCAGGCAGGAAGCAGCGGAGGCACCCAGGGAGGTGACCTGACCATGCAGAGATGCTGGGTCTGCTGGGTTGTTTGGCTCCTACAAATCAGAATAAGCTATTGGGCACTACCGATCAATATGAGTGGAATTCAAGGATATCTGCAAGCAGGTTGTAATTTGGAAGAGCAACTGGGGCAGAGAGCATGGGTCAGATTGTTGGAGTTAGCTGAAATTAGAGGGAGGCAGAGGGGGAGGATACAGAGGCAACCAAACACCCACATAACCCCAGCACCAACCTTTACTGCTTTTTGCAGTGTTTTATTTGTTGTTTCTTTAGAAAACCAGGCTAAACTCCCAGCAGCAGATCATTTTCAGCCTCTCGGCATCTGGGTTAAAAAGGAAAGACTTTATCCCGAAAGTGCATACTTCAGCTATCACTGGAAGTGCCAAGTGGTATTTGTATTCTTGTTATTCTTTTTTCTTATCTTCCTGCAAGAGGAAGCCTATTGCGGGAGCAGGGGGTCCTGCTGCTGAAGTGTTAATGACGTGTCCTCTGGTTTGCTCACAAAGATGCAAGACACAGCCAGAGGGCTGGGAACCAAAGGATAGACATAGAGAGGATGCAACAGTGTGAACTAGAGCTATGTGCCTGGTGGGAACCCTCCATGCCTATGTGGAGGTCCTGAAGGCAGTACTAAGGGAAAAAAACAGCCTAACATCTGCTCAGCCTCTGCTGTGGATTTGCTCATCCTGCCCCTCTTCAGTGGGATGCAAGTTAAGAGAGATTGATGATACAGTGGGAGGTTGTAAAAGGAGTTACCAGACAGAATCCACTGATGTACGGCCTTTTATCTTTATCCCAGCATCTACCCCATTTAATTATAGTGAAGTTTGTATAGGGCTGCCAGCAGCCCTGTAGCAGGAGAGGGAGGTGGTACCTTTGTTTGCTGCCCAGCCCTTGTGTGAGTAAACCAGCTTCTCTCCAGACTGCATAACCGAGGGAAGAGCATAGCCTAAAGAAAGTGTCTTTGAGGGCTGTGTCTGCAGACGGGGCACTGTGGTGGGACAGAAGAGTTTATTCTTGTTTGCACTTCAACAGTTGGCTTTGGCAGCCTCGGAGCCATTGCGACCCATGAGCATCAAAGGGTTCCTGTTTGGATGTGGGCAGACCAGACTTTCCTGAAGGAAAAGGCAGGACCACATTATTCAAAGTAGTTGTGTGTAATTGCATAAAAAAGCTCAATGCCCCGCAGGGAGGTATGGTCACCATTTCATGTCTTGTCATCTCACATAGAATTGCGGAA